>WEKW01003168.1:22517-56156 GCA_013389905.1 Sula dactylatra | reverse complement strand
TTTGGTGGCTATGAAATACACTTTGCAGCTGGACTGCCGTAGAAACAACTTTCATCAGTATAGAGTTTTACTTGTCTGCTCTGTTGAAGACACCTGTGTAGTCAGGAAAAGGGAGATGGGATCTTACCATAGATGGTTGTGATCTGATAAATAAGCGTGTGTGTTGTTTAAAACTATGTATTCCATTTGCAGTGCTGATCAATCATACTTTAATTCTTTTTAGTCTAATTATTTTAGACAAATAACTCAAAGCATTTAGTCAAATGCTTCTCAAAAAACCCAACAACAAAAAAAGAACTTTCCCTCCTCTTCTGCCTCTGCTCTCATCTTTTAGCTTGTTATCTCAGTCCCCACTCTGCACCCAGGCAGAGCCCCAACATGAATAATAAGTTTCATTGTAGGAATGATACTTACATGACCTTAGAAAGATGAGGTAGAATTACAGCTTGGATTAGAAATTGCTGCCGCTCTTTTATTAGTGTTTTCTAAGTTACATATTATTCAGTCTTACTGGCATTAGCTGTTTCGTCTACTAAAATAATGCTTTATTACTCTTCTGCAAACTTAGAAAGGTTATCAACAAATGTGAGTTGTTTTCCTTCTTTTCTATAGGTAAGTAAATTTTTTTAATAGCCAAATTTACATTGCAGATGCGACATTGAGACTAACTGGTATGGAGCCAGATTCTGATAGCATCACAATGTGGTATAGGTCAAGACTTAATTTAGTCTGGCTTCTAGTGTGAACAGATTCTCCTCTAATACCATTTCTTTGCTCCTGACATAGAATAATAGCTATTTCTATTTACATCTCATTTTCAAGCCATAAAATTTCTATGCTAGTACTAAAAAGGGAAGAAAGGTACAGGATACAGGATTCTGTCTGTCTGTTTGTCTCTCTTTTTTTAATAAGCCATACTGTCCTCCATTTCTGGCAGTCAAGTTTCTGGTCTTTCCAGGTTTTCAATCAGTTATTTGGGAACTCTGCTGCAGGTTTTGTTTCATAGTATTTGTAACATCTTCTCCTTACTGCTTATTGGGATTTTTTATATGCATGGGATCTTTAATCACCATTTTTTGGCATCTTAACATCTTGAATTAATTTAAGCAGATGAAAGAGATCAATAGGTAAGGTCTTAAATATTGATAGCCAGATGCTCCTATATTTTGCATGCAGAAATCTTCTAGCTGCTATCAGGCTGACAAATGAACTGAGTTTTGAATGTGTCCCCTGTTTATTTAATGGCCAAGTGTTCAGCTATTCCAAACTCCATGTTCTGTCCCTGCACTGATGTGCATAGGCCTAATAGCAGGGAAGCTTCATATTTATTAGTTGAGTGTATAGTACATTTCTGGTTTAGTGCCATCAGAAATAGTTAATTTTAAACGTTTGTAAGTATCTTCAGCCTTAAAGTCCAAACACAGAATCTTCAAACTGCTTCAGACTTGCCCAGGGGCACTTAGGGGAGGAGGAGCTTATTTCAGTAGCTGGCTTCTGAACCCTAGAATTGAAAAGTTAATTCTTTGTCACCTGTGTTCCCTAGAATTATTTTTTGAATTTTCTATAAATCAAAACTGTCTTACCTTAGCATGTGTACAGATATTTCAGTTAGTTTTAGATATTATTGCATTATTCCAACCTTTGCAAACGAGCTTAAAAACTCTATAGCAGGTACTACATGTAAAGCCTTGAGATCGTTGTCACATAAGTTGGAAGGTAATGCAGCATGTGGGAGCAAAATTTAAAAGGCATTATAAACTATGTTATCATCGTACTACTAGAATAATTGTTGTAAAATTCAGGACATTAGATATCGTAAAGATTTTAGTGTTGCTTAATGACTTAGAAGTACAAAAAGAGGGAAATCCCATGGGTTCAAGCACAGCCAAAATCTCTGCCAGGTTGCAATTTGGAAAGATGCCATTTAACCTCCAAGAAAAAATCCTGCCAGAAGCTTGGACTAATAACAGAGTGTTCAGACTCACTGCCTAAATAAATAGATTTACAGTCTATTGGATGATGACGATACATAAAAATATATTAACAAATCCCAATAACAGGATAACACCAACATCTTAGTCCTACATATGATTGAAAATAAACACAGCACTTAGCATAAGGGAGCAGAAAGTGTTCTTGCTAGCTCGATTTCCTAGGGAAAACAGATCTATGCAGTCTTGCTGACTGTCTTCATTTTAATACATTCAGTCCCCTGGCCACGTTCAGCCAAACACACAGAGGCATAACTTGTCTCTAAGATTATTAAGTTTTTTCTAGGTTTGTGAAAAAGCTGGATAGATAAGGAGAATAGAAATATAGCAGTCCCAGATTGTGTCTCCTGCATGAAAACTCTTGTCTTCAAGAGAATTCAACCTTTGGGGTGGTGGTGGGGTTTGTGTGTGTGTGGAGTGTGTGTGTGGAGTGTGAGGGGGGGGGACGACCAATAAATGCCCTGACAGCAGAAAAAGCTTCAGTTGCACCTTGCAGTCAGCTGAGGCACAAATCAGCTGGAAGCCAGGCCTCACTTGCGTGGCCTCACATATTTCAATTAAATTGGAAGTTGCTGCTGCCACAGGGGCACCTTTATGGTGGTTCCCAGCTGCAGCAGCGCTGACTACTTCCTTTTCACATTTAGTGCTTTGTCTGGACCCTGGAAAACAGCTTTGAATTTCTGGAATAGAGCTTCTTTAAGGAAGAGATTCTTGTTCCTCACTACATAAGAGGTAGCAATTCTAAGTTACAATTTTAAAAATGCTGACGGGGAGGGTAGGGCTTCAGTCTCTGGATGAGTGTTTCAGGCCAGAATTTTCTTTTTTGATGCTAAAGTTATTTTCAAATCACACTTTAATTTAAAAAAAAAAAGCTGATAATTTGCAGCAGTGGTAACAGATTAAAGCCAATGAGAAATAATGAGTTTTAAAGGAGTTTCCTTTGAACTTTTCTTTAGAAAACTTTCTCTTGGGCATCAGAGCTATGCTCTGTGCATGCTCTAGTGGAAGGCAAGTGTAAAACAGTATGTCTTGTTGCTTTTCTGTAAAGAAAACTAAAGCAAATTAGTAAACCTAAATAAGATGCTACTACTAGTTTATTCATTTGCATAACTTGCAGGACTCCTAAATTGGTTTGTAGCTGGCTTCACATTTTAACCCGAGAGAATGTGATATTCAGCTTTCATGGCAAGAATGATTGTAGGTGACATTCAGAACGTCTCTTCTGAAGGAAGCCACCAAGAGCTTGGGGCCAGCCAAGCTTCTTTCCTCCTTGTCCTTCATACAGCAAAAAGCAGCAGCCATGGCCAAAAGTAACTGCTGAAAAGGATATACTGTGGAAATCTCCAAACTTTTGAGGATTCATAGAAAAATTGTTTGCTGAATATGACTAGAAGATGAGTTATCTGTCTTGTTGGTTCTTCTTAAAAAAAAAGAAAAACAACCAAAAAAACCCCACAAAAACCAAAACAGCTATCCCTGTTCTGATCTTTTTTTCATGCTAATGATGTTTACCTATACACCAAAACTAAAAGTGAGACATACATGCTCACATACATGTTTGAATACAATTCAAGATGGAAGAGTAGTCTGAGATGCAGAAAAAGGATCAGTTCACAGAAATAATGATCTAGTACTTTTGCAGTCTTCATAATTCCCCTAGGCATGATGAATTCACAGCTTCTGAAATGTTCGACTTCTTGAAGATGAAGTAAAATATAATTGCAATTTAAATAAAGCCAATGCTAAAGCTTACTGCTTTGTGTGCTAATGCAGCAGCCTGCATTTTTTTGCAGCACATGCTTCAATGCTACTGTAGTCAAATATCTGACCTTGGAAAATTTTACAGATTTCTCAGGTGGAATACCTACCTTTACATTCTCTTATAGTTTTTGTAAGCAAACCTTATACCTATTATTCAAATGACTAGTTGAAAAGTGAAAGAGATGTCTTGTTGATAAACACTGCTGGGTGGTGTGAGGCATTGGTTTTATGTATAATTCTGGCAGCTGGTAGATTTCAAATGGAAAAACTTGGCAAGTTCAGCACAGGATAATCTTCAAGCTGTGAGTAGCTTGGATGAAGCCAGAGGATGAAATAAAAACAATAATGATTTCTTTTAAAAGTGATTCATCTGCATTCACTGAATGTAAGAAAACAGTGACAGTTTTTTCTCTGACATTGAGAGTGCAGTTCAGTGCCACCAGCTAGAGCTTTGCTTACAAACAGAGTGCTCACATAACAGAGCACTTGCAATTTTTCCTATTTGTAGATATAGTTTTTGGACTGGAGAACATGTCAATAATGGTTTTTCAAGCTCACATAAATGAAGGATGAAGTCCTTTCTTTTTGAATTTCCAAAGTTGCATTATTTATTAATATTAGGGTAGTGCCTCTCAGACCCTGCAGTGCCAGTCACTATGCAAACTCAGCATAAGAGGTTTGTCAGCTTCCAGAAAAATAGTAGTCTAAACTCAGTACTGCAATGGAACTCCTTTGCTTACTCACTGGGAGGTTATTTTCCTGATTTTAATGAACCATATTAAAATAGGGCCTAGAAATCTTAATCATAGCAGAAGAATTGGGTAACAGCCCTTGCTACAGGATGGGCAGGGCACAGCGAGTGCTGGCTGCTCCTTAAGGCCAGTGAGCTGAGGGGGGGGCCACACAGCTGGCAGGGCAGGGTCGCCGCCAGCCAGGGCCCACTGCCCACAGTGCCTGAGTGAGGCATAGGCTGGGTCAGGTTCAACTGAGTCTAGATCATCCCACAAACTCACAGTGATGAGGCAGGTCCAAGGTCAAGCCAGCCCAGGGGTTGGGAATCAACAGGATCCACAGCTGCAACAAAACTGAAAACCAGCACAGTAGAGAGATTAATGGCCCTGGGCTGGGCTTAAATAGAGCTCCTGGGCCCATGGGCAGAGGTGTGTGTGGAATCCCCAGGTGAGGCTGGTCAGGGCTGTTAAGGCCTATTAGTGCACTAGAGGCCCTGACAAGAACTCTTTCAATGTTTAAGACAGGAAGATAGAGTTGTTATAAGATGTGCTTGGAGATGGTGTGGAGAGCTAATGTAGAAAAAGGCAGAGAAAATAATGTTTTCATGAGCCAGCTGTGTGAACAGCTGCATCTTGTCTGATTTTATCTTTTTAATAAAAAGATCTGAAGGCTATGTAAATAATAGAAATTGCTGCAAACCCTCTGTGTATATACAATCGGTATGTTGCAGGAACTGTCATCATAGATACTGAAAAAGGATGAGAAAAAGAGTGTTGAGAAGTGGCATTGCAGGCAAGCCTGGAAGGGTTTTGTTTTGGTTTGTCCATAATGCAGTGTGAAAGACAGCACGAATGTGTTTGCAGAGGAAAGGGTAAAGAGGCAATGGAAACAGTTGTTGCTAGCTGATTGAGGGATCAGGCTGTACCGATTTACATACATGCATATTAAAAGCTCTAGTATCTTGTTCAGGAGGTGATGAATAAGGGGAGGGGGTGGACATTTAAGAGTTCTGATACATTATTGTTACTGACAAGGAAAATAATTATTAATGGTAGCGTTTTATGCTGAGAGTCATGGTCTGGAAGAACCTCCTGGTAAGTTGTGGCAGCATTGCTGGTAGAGGTTAAGCATCTGGACAAGAGCTTCAGTGGCTGACCAAGACTATTTTGAAGTCTGCTTTGTTTCTTTGGAGTGCAATAGAATTTTCCAAGCAGATGAAACCTAGTCCATGTTCTCCCCCCCCCCCCCCCCCCCCCCAATTTACATCCTTTTCTCCAAAAGACCTCTTGATTGTCTTGGAATAAAGAGCATTTCAGCCTCATAGCTGAAATACTGGGCAGATGGTGCCCTTGCAGAACCAGCATGTTGTCACCTGTAAGTGCAGTGGTTAGAGCAGTTCTGCAGTGCAGTCACTGATATGTCAAAAACAGAGGGAAGAGAAATTTTACTTCAACAAATGCTGCGTACAACAGCTTTATGAATTGGTTAATGCTATTCTTTGGCTTGCTGCAGTGCAGCTGGCAGAGAATTATTAGAGTGAGACACACGCACACAAAAGTACTGGAAGTTTAAAAAAAAAGGTAATTGGCTTCTGCATGTAGTAGGTTGAGGGAATTAGAGGGAATTTAATATATCCATAGCTGGTATGTTTAATTTGTCAGCTTTTAGCATGGCTTTAGATGACAACGGGCCCCAGTATGAATTTAAAAAACATACTACCTTTATCAACATCAAGGAGTACGAAAGTATGAATACTCAGTTTTCTTAAATACAAGGTTGTCAGCTGCGGTCTGTTCCTAAATTGAATGCAATACGGAGAATGCGTGTGTACGTTTCCCTTTTAATTTGTGTTACTATTGTCATATCGTTTAAACGTTATATTAAAATATTGCTGGAGTGAATCATTGTTTCAATTACTGAATTCCATTTTATATTTTCTTCTTAAAAGGGGCAGAAAGGTGAAGAGTTTGAAAAATAATTTAGATGGAACACAATTGCCATTTTAGGAAAAAATGGTGAAGTTTTGACTATTAATCTAGAAAATACTATAGGAGTGAAGAGAATTGGACATCCAAGTACGAGGTAAGTACTAAACACTACTTAAAGAGTCTGGAGCAAAAGGGCCTCACATTACCAGAAGAGACCATTTTTTTAAAGAAAGAAGTCACGCTTTGCATGAGCAAGGAGAATACAGAAGGGAAAGAACAATGCAAACATTGGAAAAGTTGGTAATAGTTTTTGCAGTGGGAACAAGATAAGGGGATGGAAAAACCTATGCCTTGATAAAGGGAGTCAGACAGGGAAACAGCACTCGAGAACACAGCGTTTGATTTTGAAAATGTTTTAGTGAGAGGAATTCACACTTGTTTGAGTCAGTGGTTTTTTTGGATCTGACTCTGTGTTGTATCTCTTGAGAGTCAGCAGTAAAGATTCTGTTCTGGGGAGCAATGCCACCGCAGGTCCTGACTGATTGCTACCAAGGGTTGCTCTCATTTAAGGCGGCATCCTCCAAGATGCCACTGAACCAATATGCTGCTACAGATAATCCAAAGCACTGGATATTGCACATTAATCTATTTCCTTTCCCTTCTCCTGTATCGGTATTGACAAATTAATGAAGCTTACTAAAGCTCATCAGAAGGAAAAAGACCATGTCATCCCTGTCAGAACAAAGCAGAATTATTTTATTTGATTTTGCTTTTCTGTCATGATCAGTGGGCTCACACACAGATGCACAGAAATATAATCTCTCTTTCTACGAAGGATAGGAACAGAAAGAGGAGAAAAGAAAAGATTCATTGTCCCTGAGGTGGTTGGATTTTATTTTGAAGTGTCATGTGAGGGACGGAAGGGTTCCCAGACAGTGTGCAGACTTATGGAAAAAGAAAGATTTCTGTGGATTCAGGCAGATGTTTTACTGGTGATAGATGCACTGGTATTTTCTTTTTTTCTGTTTTTTTTTTTTTTTTTTTCTGGACTATGTACTAAGGTTTTCCTGGTGTAAGGGCATGTTAATGATATGTCTTACCCCAAAAATATATTTCAGAGCACGTCTAGAGGAATTTAAAATTGATGAGCTAGTCAAGCTGCATAAAAATGAATAAACATCACTGGTGAAGGGCTTAGGTTGAATTCACCAGGAAACCGGCCTGTTGCAATGAATCAAATTGCTTCAAGGATCTGTTAAAAATCTATAAATAGATTTTTTTTTTTTTTTTTTAACACAGAAAAAGATACTGACAGTTATGGGATAAGTTTAAAAATTAGCAAGGTAGAAGAGCTGAGGCTGCACTTGTGTGAGCAGCTGAGCTGGGCAAACATCTTACTGCCTTTGAAAACAGGAGGTCTCACCACCTCACCTTCCTGTTGGGCTTCCATCCACACTGCCCTGTCCCTTCCTTGGAGGTTGCTCTGATACCCAGGAAACACTTCCCGTGGCAGGACCCAGTTCCTGACAGGTTCCTCTTTGCACAGGCAGCTTTTTGTCAGGTTGGGGATCACACTGTCAGGGTGACAGCAGTGGTCAGATGAGCACCGGAGCTCATCTGGCAGCTCAGCTGTAGGAGTGCAGCTCTGAAGCGAGGCAAAGGCGACCACCGCCATTCCCGCAGCAGTGATCTGTTAGATCAAGTCATGCCATCTCACACGGCTGTGTACTGTGCTGCAGGATGAAAAGGATGCTTGAAACGTTTGTGTTAAATATCAAACCTGCTTAACTGTTCTACAGATGAAAACTGCCCTGACAAAATTGCTTCTCCTTTGGAGTCAGGTGTTGAAGTATAATTTGACCGTGAAAAGAAACAAATAATGAACCAATCCATATTTTTAAGTGTTCTCTTTCACCCAGACTAGGTGTTCTGCAAGACAGTATTTGTTTCTGTGGGGTGTCTAATCTGTAAGTGAAGATGTAGAAGTCTTACATGCAAAAAGCTGGCTTTAAAGGAGCTGATTGGGAAGCTGATAGAGCTACAGCCCTGCAACCATGGTGCTCATCACAGGCTGTGAAACCCATTTTAAGAGCTGGATAAATGCTGAGGGGATATCCAGCTTTCTGTTTTATCTGTATAAGAAATAGCTGTTTTAAAGGGGACTTCCTTCTTTCATCGCAGCTGGTCTGTGTGGGCTCTAGCACACCTCTGATTAGATCAACTGTGCAGAAAGAGAATTGCTATGCCTTAGCCCGCAGGGCTGTGGTTACTGAGTATACCCACTGCTGCAGGAAGAAGTAGGGATTAAAGCTATGTTTTTGATCTATTTTCCCCAAAGGAAAAAAAAGAGCAAATAGGAAAAAAAATTGTTTGAATCAAACCAAAGTCAGTAATTTCTTCCAAAGCTTGACTTGGAGAGATCTTATACAAAGAAACAGGGAGTAACAGCTTTGACTTCTAGGTTTTGTCTAGGTTTTGTCACAGTCCTTCCAGTTTCCATGATGCCATATACACACACACACACATATATATATACATTTGTTCTACCATGCTGCTGTAGGATTCCAGTAAATAGTTGCATTTTGCTTAAGGTATAGACTGCATTTCAGGCAAGGTTGGTTGCTTTTGGGGGGAGAAAAAAGATTCTGTTTCTCTCCTGTACTATTGTTTCATTGTTTGAGAATTCTTATGCACATAGCCAAATTAGATGCAAAGCTAATTTCAGTTAAAAGAATTTGTGTGTTCAACTATATGTACATGTACAAATGGTGAACATGAAGCGCTGAATTATTGCTCAAAAATTGTCCTTAAAAAGAGGAATTAAATGATACAACTTGCAAAGTTAATTTTTATTTTAATCGTCTTTTACAAATTTCAGAAAATCTTACTATTAACTGGAGCTGGATTTTTATTCTAGAAAGATATTGCATTCTTACTGCTCCAGTATTAAGTTATTATGTGTATATTTTCTCAGTCTGTAAAAGTGTCTGTGTCAATATAGTATTTAGGTCTATTTCTATGAAAATTAAAACAAAATTTTTCTTACCGGCAGCTGACATCAATCGTGCCCTGCCCCCCCCCCCCCAGTAACTTTTAATGCTAAACAATGTTCCAAAAGGAAAATTTATTAGATCACCTATTTAGATTCTCTGACATCATTCTGTCATGGCAATGAAGTGATTTACATGGAAAAATATATTACCTCTACTTTTAGACAAAATGAGTTTATGATGATTAATGGTTTTACTGCAAGTATGAGAGAAGCTGGAAATGGCTGGCCTTTTTAAAGTGAAACATGACCTATGCTCAGTTTTCCTCCTGTTTTCTTCACCTATTGTAAAATGGTTTTGCTTTCGCATAAATTAAAATGTACAAATTAATTCTTGCAGCTGAAGTAAGCTATAAATGCAGGGTATCCATGGTAACGTCACTACATAACTGGAACTAGAGACAAAAGGGAGAAAGCAATTAGCTTGAAGCACAGAGTCTGAACTATCGGGATGGCAGGGGACCTAGATCACGTATTGCACGAGTAGGCGTCGTCGAGGGAGCTGGATGTTTAGTTTGGGATAGAGCAGGCTAAAGGGCGGTCACCTCCAGCTGTCCCTCCTGGTCAATGTTTCTATGATCCCATGGTACAATTGACTTTGGGCAGAGGACTTGGTATACAAAATGGTCACACAAATGGCAAAACAGTATTTTAACAAGAAAGCAAAGAGCAAATCATCTTTTCTGATACATGCCTTAAAATGACACTTGAAACGTTTCCTTTAGCTTCACAGAGAGTTGTTGTTTTCCTTAGATGTCATATAGGTAACAGGTAATACACCAAGGCCTAACTAGAATGAGAAGACGATGCTGAATAAGAACTCTGAAATACTTTCTTTACATATGCTAACTGAATTAAAACCCAAAGGCTGTTAAGGCAAAAGCTGTTCAGCTATGGAAATACTTAAATTTAGGAAAAATGTAAATAGTGGCATTTTTTCCAGAGGGCTTATGGAACAAATTCAGTCTGATAAAAAAGAAGGCAAATTTGAGGTGAACATTGCTGGCAGTTTAATCTGTGTGGAAACTTTTGCGTCAGTCACAGGATGTAATATTTGGGAATCAACAGAGAATAACTTCTGTACGACAGACCAAGCACACTTTGCAGTGGGACCCCCAGATTCTGACCAGTAGGACACTTAATCGCAGCCTGTGATGACTGCTGGGGCGCGGAGTACTGGTCTGTTGCTTCAGAGGAGCTGTGAAGCGTGGGAGGTCAGCATGTTGAAATGTGGAAAATGAACCATCAGGGAAAATGAAAACTGGATGGATTTACAGGCACAGTTTGTCCTTAGTGACAGCGACTGGACAAGAGTCTTTGAGAGCACACACGGCAATGGAAAATCACTTGCTGTTGGATTCCGTGCCTGAAAATGCATTTGCAAGTAAGAACAAAATTGTATTTAAAGTACTAATTAAAAATACACTCACGCAAGTCATACTGATATTTTCAGGAAGCCAGCAGTATCACAACAAGCTTTTTGACTGTGTTATTTCTATTCACATGGTTAATCCATGTCTTGCATTAGGCATACATTGAATTTTGCATTCTACTGCAGTTCTCTATATGCAATATTGAAATTTCAGCACTGTCCTTCACCGATTCCTGCTAGCAGTACAGACTCTTGAGGCCTCTTCAAGATAGAACCATCTTTCCTGAATTACACAGTTGTTTATCAGGAGCCCTGTACTGTTGTTCTCCTATTCTTTGTTTAAATGGCTTGGCTTCTCCTCTGATACAGGTTATTGATGTTCAGTTCCCCGCTGTGTGTCATTTGTTCATCTGGCTGTTTGTTTTCTAACATGAACGATTTCCTTGGAGGAAGAGCTAGAAAAGAGCGGAAGGAGGTTTAACACATCAGTAAGCAGCACAGATACAAAAGAATATTTTGTTCTCTGGAGTACCTCTGCTTCGGTCTCCATTTGCTGTCGTCAATAGCAATTGTTTGTGACTGAGTGTATATTTGTATGTGGGGTGGGGGGGGTGTTGTGTTGTGGGTTTTGTTTTTTTGTAAACAAGAGTGAAATCTGTACTGAGGTAAATCATCACTTGGATGTAATTTCCACCCTTGTCTTCCCTGTTCTGTCATATGGCTCAGGTGGTCTCTATTAGACCCTTCATATTGCTAATGTTTAAAGCCTCCCAGGGAGCTATACGACAGCCGGTGTTTCAGTGCCTGTGTGACCTGCCTGCACAGTCTCTTGCCATTAGTGACCGTGAGGCAGATGGGAGATGTGTTGAATTGAATCTGGAAGAAATTTTTTTTTCCCTAGTTGTAGGGCTTTTTTGTAATGCTCTGGGACTTATCCAGAATCCCACATGCTACGGCAATCAGCCAGCCAGATGGCTGCGTGATTTCTGTTGTGACTGCTGCTGAGCTGGAGGCCAGCCCCTGTGACTTTCATATATCACACCAAGTTTCACTGGTGGAAACAGCCTCAAAATCCAGTTGAGCTTTGCACAGTGACAACTTGGGAGTTGAGAGGATGGGTCCTGTCAGCAGACATATCATTTTCTTTCCAGCAATCCTGCTGTTAGCGAGTAGTTTTTGATCTGCCATGTCACCTCCATTTCCTCTTGAACCATTGCCACGGTATGGTGCCAGCAAACATTTGCAAGGTTTTCAGGACAGCCCGAACTGTAGCTATAGCCAGGATGGAGGCTGGGACTTGGATCTCGCAGGGCCGTTCCCAGGCAGCATGCACAGGGATTTGGCACCCTGGCTTCCCTAATGCGAGAATGCTGGTGCTTGGCTAGGCTGGTTGCGCTTATGTAATGATGATGGCCTTGTTACATCCTAAATTAACCATGCTGGTACCCTTTGTGCAGTGTTAAAGAGTTGCTGCGGTACTCTAGGCTTGGAATTATGCTGCACAGGGCTTTAGCCAACACCGCTGTATAGCTGTGTGGCACCCAACTCATTGCCACCTTCTTACAAGCTGCTTAAAATAACTGTAGAAATAAGATGATGATAATTATTATTACTACTACTACTGCTGCTGCTGCTGCTGCTACTACTAGAGGTTTCAAACAAAGGAGTTTTGACTGACCTATTCTGGAAGTTTGCACTGATGTAGTTACTGCTAATTTAGGTATGGGCAAAGGTTTTCTGTGGCTGAAAACTTACAGTTTCAAGGTGAGAGAACAGGAATTTTGGAGACATCCAAACCATTGTTTAGGAGGAGGTTGCGAGACATTTTCTGTTGGTATTCTTTTTCTGAATCACATGCTTGTTTAAATATCTGAAAGAAAATAGAAAAGATAGAAAAAACCCCCACATTTTGCTTTTCCCATTTGCTCTCCTGGTAGATGAGAAAATGCTTAATGAAGCAACAGAGGCAGTCTTTAATGATGGCAAATTGAATTTTTTTTTATTATGAGATTTTAGTTTCTTTAATTTTCTGGTTGGGGGGTTCCTTTTTTTCTTTTTTTTTTTTTTTTTTTTTTTTTTTTAAAAAAAAGACGTGTTCCTATGTTTGCTGTCAGGGTACCAGGATGTTGCTTGTTTTCTACCCATAGAGCTTTATACAAAGAGTTTATGAACTGCTGACGGCTTCGTGCCTGTCTGTCGATGTGGGTCAATAGGTGAGGAAGGGAACAATGAGTGGAGGTGCAGGACAAATGAATTTAAAAAAAAATGCAGTTAAGTGGTTAAGCGGGAAGTCTGGAGCATAACAGTGGCAACAGTAAAGCGTCTACAGATGTTTAAATGCAGTGAGATGTGGTATGTTTGAGAAGCATATTCCTCATGTAAAACCATGTCTGACTCGTTGCTCTAGCAACCTTAGTAGATCAGCCTGCTTGTTATTTTTGCAAATATGCATTTATATTTGGGTTAAGTATAATTTTGGGCATTACTCCCGAGGTTTAACAACTTCCGTTGGGTACAAGTCTCACCACAGTTACTTCATTTCTAAATGTCTTTGAGGGGGACAATAACATGACTTTTCTTACTCTCAGAAGATGTTCTTGGGGCTCTACTTTCACTGGTTCCCAAGATAAACTCAGCTATCTTCCCATCGGAAGCAGGGCTGCTAGATGCCCTGCATGGTCTCTGATTGATAAAGGACCTGCTTCTTTCTTTTCTGGACTTTTAACTAAACAACCTTAAACACAGAATTTTGCTATCTGACTTCCAGAAATGTTACCAACTCTAGCATTAGTATTATCTAGACATTTGAGGATAATATTGTATTATTAAATAATGCAGATACTCTAGGCACTCTTAATGTAAAGGGTAAGTAGCATTAATACAGCTGGAGAACTAACGGGACCAAGTTATCACTTTTCAAGAGCCAACAAGTTACTTCTGAGGCAAGAAGCACAGAAAAGAAGAGAGAAAGGTCACAATATGCGGATCTCCCTCAATCAAGATAGAACGTTGCGGTTTGGGTTTTTTCTCTGAGCCCTTATTAAAAATAGAGACAGTGGTGAGACTATTTCAGAGCTCTACTGTAGTAATTCACTGGGTAGATACTGTATTTTCTGCAGTTGTGTTTTAGGAGAATAAAACAATGGCAACAACACAATCTCTGGAGAATGAAATGTTTTTACCTGTGAATCGTTTTAGTAATTGTGGCACTGACTTTTACCCCCATTCAGCTTACCGTACTGCAGAAGGCTCGTGTTCCAGTATCAACACCTGCACGTTCCACCTGATGTTGTCACTATGTACGGAAAAGGAGAGGGAGAATAAAGCTCAGAAAACTGTATTTGAAGACAAGTAATTGCCAGACCTGATGCATTTATGCATATATAAATATGTATTTGTGTATGTATGTGTATATATATTATAAAAAAATAAATTGAGAACATATATCTGAAATAGCTTCTGTACCTTGTACTTGTTCCTTACGGTAAGATAAATGTAAATCTGTGTCTCCTTTCCATTGAAAAAATGCTTCTAATTTGTGTTTTCTAACTACAGGGAGCTAGCTGTCCAAGGACGTGAGTCCATGTGATGGTGACTGGCTTCTGGGGAAACCAATGAGGAAACAGGAAAAGAACACTTCTAAAACACACTAATACAAAGGCAGCGTGGAGGTAAAAAAAAGACAACAACATGGCCGAGAAACTCCAGATAAAACCCTAAGCCTAAGTAATTCTCCTTCACAGGGATAAGAGTAACATAGGATAGGCCCAGCTTAAATGCAGTTCAGCTGGGTTTGTGTTCAGATAATTATGGGTAACCAAGGTAAATATGGCTGTTAGCTTATCAAGTTGTTTGCCTCCAGCTGTAAAATAGAACATTTTGCTTTGTAACACCAGTAACATTTTGGGGAAGAAAAGCTCCCCTAATAAACATCCTATGTATAGTATTACATAGTTGCATAAAGGAAAAAAAAAAAGACTGTTTTGTAGTAATGTTTTCTTAACCGTGATTCCTGCCAGAAACTGCATGCCCTATCTGATGTAGCAAGCAGAGGTTAAATTGGCTTAAAGCCATCATAAGTAGGATAGTGCATTTATTTCCTGTATTGTATGAAAATGTGGGTTTTTTTGTTTAAAGTGAAAAATCCAAACTCTACTGCTGCTTCATCGGTCGTCATCCACCCACAGTACTGACTACAGCCCTGCACGGGCGCTCCCTAGAAGCCAGCCGTAGTCCGGTGCCTCACCTGCGTTGGCATGAGTTCACCTGCTGCACGGGAGCCTCCTCACCAGGCCAGCAGCCACGCACAATTGTTACCTTGAACTTATGGCAAAGATCAGAGAAGAAAAACAGTAACAAAGCCCCATCACCAAACACCAACACTGTAGACCCAGTCAATCTATAGTTATACATGCTTTATTCTGCCAGTACCTCAACGGCTAACATGGAATTACTGGAGTGAAACCTGAGGTTGTTTACAGCGTTCTTAGGTTTCAAATTTTCTTGGGTTTTTCTAGACTGTCATATTTGTTTTTTCCTGTATAGCACTGGTAGGGTTACAGAGGGGTGTTAATCCATACATGTACACACATCTTATACCCAAAGGAATGTCCAGAGGAAACCGCTAAGTCTCGCAGAGGGGTCACGCATGTCTGTTTACGAAGAGTACTTTGCAACTGCAAAGCAGAACCGTTATTCCTGCACAGCGAATATATATATAACCGGTGGTTTGCTCTCCTGGAGCACAAGGGCTCACAGATCGCTGGGCTGTTCCCTCTTTGGTACATAGCGTAGATTCAATCAGGCAGAGGAGCTTGGCGTTATTGTCTTGAAGCGTCAAGAAAGACTGACTTGTTACATGGTGCACTCTTCCGTCAGCAGAGTGGCTACAGCGGTTCCAGTGGCTGGTAACATCCCCCGCTACGCTGTGTGGCAGTACCAAAGGCGGTACCAAAAACCATGGAGTAAAATTCCATGAGGAACTACTTAGCAGTTTGCCACCCTTTGCGCTTTAGAAAATGTTTTAAAAATTAACAAATTATTTTCAACAAAACCACCGTAACAGTTGAAATGCAGGACTTCAAGGTGGTGGCTAAAAAGTAAGACCTAGCTATGCAGGCTTCTATGCAATGTGATGAAAATGTAAAAGATGAGGGGAACTGGTTTAAAAAACAAATACTCGGTTGTCTCCATAGCTCATAGAATTTACTGTGATTCTCCTGTAAAGTAACATAGCTACCTAAAGTGTGTTATACCTAAAGAAACTGAAAATACCCGTTTTGTATCAGTTGCCAAGTTCACAATTTACTTACTAGACTGTAACATAGTTGCAAGTTACTAAAGATTGAAATTCTGCCTTAATTTGGTACAGTACCATGCGAGCTCCGGTTAGAGCAAAAAAAATGATAATTGGTACGTGGATACAAATTAGAGTTTAATATCCCATGCAGCTGTTTACATCTGCTTAATTAAGCAGCACTGACTTCACATTAGCATTGCTACGATACCAGAAACACACACTAGAGAAAAAGGTACAATGACATTAGCCACCCTCTCACTGTCCAGTCAATGCAAGCCAGGGACGTCTTATTTCGGAGTTGCTTTTTAATGGTGGGGGGAGGGGGAGGGAGGGAAGGTCTTCATGTTTCAGGAGGATCTTCAAGCTTCAGGTCTGGTACATTTGGTTTTGGTACAAGTGCCAGGCCTTTATAAAAAGACGGCGCTTCTGTAGGCAGGCAGTTTAAGTAATAAATGAAGAGTTCTAATGGAAACCAGTAACTTAAATATAGTTGGAAGTCAGCAGGAGATTTTGCTTTTGGAGCCTTTACAAGAGCATCACAGTCATTTTGTACAATAACAGAAGGTAAGTAAATACCCATCTAGAAAAACGCAGTGCTGTTTCAACACTGATGAAGTTCTAACACTTTGACTAGGCAGCACAAACACTTTGTTTCGTGTATTTATGAGCAGCTCTGGCAGAGCCGCTTGATTTGCTTTTTGATTACGGATCCCCCGAAGTAACGCAGATGCGCCTAAGTGGGTATTTTGAGAGGTACATACTATCGGGACAGGCCTTGGATTAACACAACGTATCGCTATAACAGAAAAACTGTACTTTGGTCAGAACTGTCAAACTGTGTTAACCATCAGCATAAGAACACAGCCTCAGTTGGTGCCATTTTTAATGATTAGAAATAATACATTGTAAAACAAAAAGTGAAAAAATTCCAGCGTGGTACTTATAAACAAAGAACAAATAGAAAACAAAAAGCTTCGGTTTTGCCTGATTTATAGTATTTATAATACAACAGATCATTAGTCTGAGGTAATACCAGTGATAACATTTTAGTCCTTCAAGGACTGCTCAAAAATTAAAAACAGTGATAGTAATGCAAGTCATGTTAAAAACGAGACTTGATTATTAACCCAAGCAAATCCCTTACCCTTCGTAGTTAGGGATCTGTGGTTGCAAGTATAAAATTGGAAAGAAGTCTATACAATAGGAACTGCAGAACGCTGGAGTCCTGCGTGGCGTGTCCTCAGCCCCTGTCAGTACTCGGAGCCCAGTTACTTATGGAAACCCCAGACATTTCGACAGAGACAAGACTTTGTTCCAGAATAGCCCTTAGGAAATTTAGAATGCTGTTAGTTTGCATAAAATAGCCAAACAAAAGATGAATTCAGAAGTCCAAATTTTGGCATGAGGTAAAACCATGTGCATTTATTTCATCTGCATTTTAGAATTAGTAAGCATAAAATTAAATATGTTGACTGTAATGAATTCAGTCATACAAGTGCAAGTCTTCGGCTAGAACGTATTCTATGGCAGTTTATTTAAAAAATGTACCAGTAAATCATAAAAGAGGGATCATGTCCACTTAACGTTTATTGAAGTATACAGGAGGTTTTCTTTAGAATCAAATATGAGCATGAATATATGGCCAAACGTAAAATCTATCAAATTCAGTGAAAATTTTCTGACTTTAAATAGTAGCTGTAAGAATGACCAATATATATTCTTTGTTACAACTGCCCTCACTCTACAAGTAAAAAAAAAAAAAAATAAACATTCAGTAAACATTCTTTCCTAAGGTAGTTTCCCTTATATATCAGTGATTTATCCATTTCTTGTATACATAACTTTTTAAACATACCAATCAGTGGTTCTCACAATTGAAAAATAAAAGCACAAAAAAGTTTACACTCTTGTACAGGTAAATAAAAGATCATCTTGAATTAAACTGTATATCCTTAAGGGCATAGTATAGTTTCAATTTCATTACCTATTACATAATTCGTTTCTTACATACAAATATCGACATATTTGGCTTGTGCTTCAAAGCCTTTGTGTCTATAGAGTCCACGTCAATGCAGCTCATAACTTGAAATCAGTGGGGATGTCTTTACTGCTGCTGGGTTTAACCTGTTCGTGCAACATGGTCTCTTCTGCACTTGTGGCACTGCATTTTTCTGTGGCGTCGTCAGTGTCTGGGTCCAGTCCTTCGGGACAGGGAAGCTTTAGAAGTTCTTCCCGCAACTGAGCTGTATGACGCTGAGTATACAAAGAGAAGGCATACAGACGTTAAGACCACAGTTAAAACGTTACTTTTCACAATGTTAGAGGACACAAGGCTAAAAAAAGGAATAAGTAGAAAAGGTGGAAACATACTGGTTCAATGACTGGATAAACTTTCCCCCTGGATTTAAGGATTGGTACTTTCCTTGTAGCAACAGAATAATTAGCTAATGCTGCTAGGGGCAAATTCAAGGCAGTACTGCAGACAGAACTGCAGCAAACACGTGCATCAATATAAAATCATACGCTATTTGTCTTGCAGTTGAGTCATATCTGTGTTCCGCGATCACAGCAGAAACTGGCTTGGACTGTGGAGGGCATACAGTCAAAGCGTACATTTATAAAGAGTTCATGGCCTTGATGAGACCTGTTACAGAGATGGAGGTACAGAGCTGTGTTCACTGAGTGCAGTGACTAACAGTAACTTTGTTTTGACGACCAGTCACGTTGAAAGAATGCAAGTCTAGCAATAGAAAAAAGAAGCCTTTAAATGCCTTTTCTTTCCTTTTCCTTTCTCCTCAGGGGAAGGAAAAAAAAAAAATACATAGGTCTGTTGTCTGTGTGGACACAGAAATGATAGTACTTGGCTAGGAAGGAAGGAAAACATTGGAATAGTCATAACTGTTGATAAAAGTTTAACACAGGGTAAAACTAATTGTAATGGACCACAGTTTAATAACTGCTTGGCTATTCAAAAAGCTTGTCTGCTGGCAAGTAAGTGGTTGTAGGACAACTTTATCATAAGCCCCCCCCCCCCCCTTAGAACAAAATAAACTCTCTGTCTTACATAAGTATTTATAGAAGAATAGGCAGGACAGGCGCTAAAGGAAAATCTAAGTTGTAGAAAAAATACTGAGAGTGGAGTGCACGTACGCTTTATCACTTGACAGTGGGGAAACTTAAGTTTGTTTACATGTTTTAGAGTTGCTGGGGTTTTCTATTACTGTCATTATAAAACTCAGCCGCTGAACTATTTCATTGCCATTTGTCAGCTTTGGATTAAAAACCATAAAATTATAAAAGCAAATCTCACCTTCAGAGCTGCCGCGTGATGGGACATAGTCCTGCCTACCCGTTTGTCACTGCTGTACTGCTGTATGTCTGCTATCCACTCCTCACACTGAGCCATGATCTCCACTCTTTTCAAGTAAAAATGTTTGTGGATGACCTGCAAGAAAATATTCCAAATGAGAGAACAGAATGTTCGTTGTTTTCTAAGAATCACATACTTTTACAATACAAAATTTGCAAGACACCCTATGAGTCTAACTGGATATAAGAGGGGGGGAATAAAATCAGTATGAGAATAATTCAGGATTGAACCAGGTTGCAGATAAAATGTGGAACTGCTATCCTTGGAGGTTTCCAAGACCCAACTGGAAAAAGCCCTGAGAAACCTGGTCTGAATTCGGCTGATCCTGTTTTGAGGAGGAGGTTGGCCTGGACGTCCCTTTCAGCCCGTACGAATCCATGATTTACGCGCAGCCTGCGGTTTCAGTATTAGCTTGGGTTATCTGGGTGAAGGATGAAGGCGTGCCAGAAATACAGCACCGCACCAGGGAAAAGAGAAAGCGATAGCGGAACGTTGGACACATTCTTCAGTTCAAAGATGATCCTGCCATGCAGGCACTACCTATGGAGGTTTCTGTTTGCACAGGGGCAGGGTTACACAGATACAATATTAAGGCTTTCACTGTTGGTTTCACAGTCGTATTTTATTAAAGAAGCAGAGGCAGGAAGTACAAGCACCATGCCTTCCCCTATCGCTAATCACTTGCTGCCTGAACAGAACACAGAGAAGCAGAAACACTGTCAACAGCACGAGCGTAGGAACATCACATGCTGCTGCACAGAGAAGTAGGATCATACTGGCTGCTACGGAAGAGGGACAACCACAGTTACATGCCCTAGGCAGAGGCAGCATCTCTGGGGACAACCAGAATTCCCAGGCAATAGCACCTGAGGGGCCCACAGTTTGGGTGGGAAGTGGTATTTGATTGCATAGTCATTTTGGTATTTCAGTACAGATCTCAGTTTAAAAAAAAAAAAAAAAAAGACCAATCAATCCTCAGTCAAAGTTGTGAAACTCTGCTTAGTGTTGGCTTTGACTTGAATGGTTTTCTAAAACTCTGCCTGGTGAAAGAAACAAAAAAAAGATCGGGGAAATTTTATTGAGCACAGCGAGTTCTTGGCAATATCGCAACATAATTGACAAAATCATCTTTCCCTCTAGAGGTTAGAGAATATAGCTATCTGTCTGAAGAAAAACTGCAAATCGAAAGCATAACTGACTTCAGTAATGGACGCGCTCCTTATATCCATAATGGAGCTTGGAAGAGCTCCCAAAGACCGGCAGTTCAGATCTCCTGAGCCTACCTGTCATTTAAGACACTGAAGGGAAGACAGTTCAGATTTGTGAAGACTAAAGATCTTCGGAGTTGAAGGAGGCACGTTCTTCCTTAGACCTAAGTTGTCAGGATGCTTTTGCATTTGTGTTACTGAATGATCACCATTATTAAGGTTCTTAACACAACCCTACAAAAACCCTGGAAATCCTAACAACAAGCTAGCCTCTCAGAGAGGTGCTCAGCTGATCTATGCTAGAGACGCATTTTCATTTGGATGGGGCCGCATATGGAATCTAGCACTCTTCCAAAATTCAGCTATTGCATCAGAGAGTAATGTAATGTTTTCCAGTGCATAATTTCTGGGTTTTGGTACTTAAAGAAAGATACATGCCACTTCACGTAATGATAGGTAGCATGTGTTCCGAGAAGCAGAAAGGGAGTTCTCGTGTTGCACAGGTTGGTAGGGCACTGGGTAGCACCTCAAGCTTAAGCTAGAGTGATTATGCTTTTAAGCCTCAAACTTCTCCTTACAGAAGCAGGCTGGTGTAGCTTCAACCTTCTTCTCAGAATCTTGAGGATTTCATCATACTGTCCTAAAGACCTCAACATATGGAGAAATAGAAAATTGCATCTTGGGAAATGAGGAAAGCCACAGCTACCTAAACCAGAACAAAACAATGTGCAAGCAAAGCTTTTAAGTGTTGGCCACTTCTCTTCTGAGCGACAAAACTCGTCTGTTTACAGGCAACGGGAAGGAGCTTCAAACGTTGAAGGCACCTCTGCAAACTGCTGTCTACCTCTTAATGCTAGTTTTCATTTACACGTGTGTGTGTGTGGTGTGGCTTAGCTTAACGCAGTCCTAGCTACACACCACATTTAGAAAGCTAGTAGTTGTGTTGTTTTCAACATCTGCCTTTTGGTAACGATGTGCTATGCATAAGTCATCTGTTCTCAGGGAAGGATCGGTTTCCCATTGAAACACCACCATGTGGATACACCTTATTACTTAACGTCCCTATCCCAGCTGAAACCAGGACACTTAACCTTCTGAAGAGGGGCAGGGGGAGGTCAGCTTACAAGCTGCCTTTTTCATACAAGTAGCAAAAAAGCCAAGCTGCAGAGTAAGCACAGTATTGCACTCCTCAGAAGAATCTTGGCAACAGCAGCAAATGGGAACTCATTTACCAAACACGGCAATATTGCATATCCTTCATTTCTGTATATGTGAAAAGAAGGATGGAGCATTATTGTCAGGGAGCCCAGTGTCTTTTGAGATCTTCAATTAATTTAAACTTACTGTAATTTGAGAACTTTTTTTAAAAGTGAATTTATTATGTTTGACTAGAAAAAAGGACCTATTAGCAGAGGTTATTTGGTTACGTGTCATGATATTATCTTTATCATGGTCTTCAACTTACTCAGTAAAACATTTAAGAGGTAGTTTAGAACAACCACCATGTTTTTCTTCATTAATTCAAGACACCAGAGTACACAGCACAGCCTTTTCCACCTGCATGTGGATAAAATATTTAACTCCTGTCATGCAGGTGAAGCGTCTATGGCTTCTTATTCTGTAAGACATAGTAATTTAATGGAAAAAGGTTTTTGCATTCCAAAGGATGTTTTTACAGACAGCAAGGAAGGGATGGGAGACTACCCTCTCACTGAGATGCCACGCTTGGCAACGTACATAATCCTAAAATAATTACGCTTTTTCAACATTTTAGTACGCAGGCAATTGAAAGCACAGGTGATGCTACAAGATGGTTCCACACCTCAGTTTAGGAGTGGCAATGGTTTTAGTAGTTCAGAGTAAAATGTGTTTTTCTCTAAGTATTTGCTGGTAGTACTGTGAGATGACTGATGTTTGACCAACACCATTTTACATTAATATTCATACAGATTCTTTGACTTAGTGTATCCTCAGCTCTTTTTTCCTTGAATCCTTTGCCACATATGTTCAATTTAATTTCTTTCAGTAAGTTTTTCAAAGACAATGTCAATGCACGAAGGCTAGCATTGCGTTTATCAGCATCTGGACAGTTGCCTTCCAAGGCACAGATTTCTAGTTTAGCACAGATGCTTTGTCGATCCTTCCATAAATAATATGCACTCCGGAATGTGTTATAAAGTATTTTTCCAATATGCATTATTTTGGTGTGTCCAAAGTGTTTCCTCATACTCGCTTTAAATTCATGTTTCTTGGAAAAACACTTACCATTAGCTCCACTGACTAACAAACACCAAGTGCCTGTTTGTAGGGCTGATCAATAGTTTTCACATGGAATATAAAATGTTCCACCTGGCATAAGAACGAGCCAAGCTGATGAACCATGTCCTATCAAACCACGCACCCACCAAGGCTCCTTACAGGTCAGTCCCAATTTGTGTGTATTCCCCTTTCCCAGAAAAGGGTCTGTGAAGTCAGGTGCATCCGTATTCACTTCAGTCTCTGGAGTCAATTGCCCTGGGAGGCTAACATGGACATCTCCTGCATGATGTTATTCTTAACACTCAGACAAGGCAAATAAATAAACAAGATACCTACTGTGTTTCACAACACCTACCTCCTTAAAACACGGTGAAGGATTTCTGATTTGTTCAAGCATTGCCCACTTGACTGTTGCCTGTCGTATATTTCCATCATACTCTCTGGAGCTCTGGGTACCACTCGGAGTACCCCTGGATCGTTCATAACCTGGTTCGTTAAAATATGGTTCTGCTACCAGTATTAGGGATTGGACAGACACTAACACCTGTTACGAGAAGACACTAAATATTAAAATTGTGCCACCTACTTGTTTTTACAAATATACAGAGTTTTGCTTACCTTATATGCAAAACCACTTCGATGGCAAAGTACTGTCATTGGTAATACAGGCTACTTGCGAGTAGGGAGTGCCTGTGCTTTCAAACCAAAGCCATTACTACACATAAAAAACATCAGTCCTATGACTATGTATTTAGCTTAAACACTGTGACAATAACAAATGTAACTCAAAAAACAACAAACACAAATATAAGTAAACGAAAACATTTAAAGGAAGAGATGTCTGATTGCACCAAGTTCTCAGTCAACAACTCCTGAACTTTTCCTGTGGCTGAGCTTACTAATTCTTCTGATTCTGAACTAAATGGAAAAGGAACAAGGGAGGTGAAATGCAAACCACTGAAATGAATCTTGGTATACATGCTCACCCATTTTTTCTTTCAAATGCATTCGATTGATTTAGATATGATCTTAGCCCTTTAGTTTCAGATCTTACACATAACACTGTGTGTCATATGCTATTAAAACAAAACCTTGGTATTTCTCTTGAGATAGGAAAAAAGTGTTTTCAGTACTATATAACAAAGCACCAACTATTCAGTGGTAAGGAAATGACAATTTTCCCCCTTTCAGTTTTTCTATCAAGTACGTACGGGAATAGATGCTTACATACATCCAAGGCATTTAACTATATGCCCAAGTATTCCTAATATAAAACAAAGAACTAAATAGATAGACAGGGCACTTAGCAATCCAAATGTATATGCATTGCATAGTCACGATTTGACGGCTTGCTAATTTTTCCAGTATTAGAATGTTTGGCTCTGTCAGCTTGTTGTGGTACTTAATCAAAACTAGGTTACACGCAAAGACGCTGTTATATAGGTAGAAAACCATCACTGAATTTTTTAAAATTTATTTTAAAAGAAGGATCGGTTTTCCTTACGTACTTAGGACCAAGTCCAGCAAAAATTTTGGGGATTACAATTCTGTGACACAAACCTAGTTCCAGAACTATAAAGAATTCAGAAGAGGCGATTTGAACACTTACATTTCCTCAAACTTTGAAAAACTGATGATACGTTACATGCCTAAGAATGGCATTTCCAGCACCTGGCATACTTAGGTGCAAGACATCCACTCCAGCAGATTACAAATGTCAGGGCAGCTGTTTCTGGAACTGACTCTCCTCGCAGCCTAGATACAATTTAAAGCTTGGAGTCATCCCCTAATTTAGCAGCCCAGTTTCTGAGTTCGGATACGGATGACAACACTCCTTCTTCTTGGAACGCGCGGAACGTACAGCTTACATCAGGCAGATACCGTGTCAGCGACAATTCAAGACTTTGGTTCTTTCACAGGGCAGTGTCCCAACAACTAGGTAGTTGTGCTCCGTGCTTAAGGGTGGCATTCTCCCGGAGTTTCTCTTGTAGCAATGCCAGCACAAAAGCGTTCCAGCTTTCCATGCTCTCTGCAATGTGTACTCACTCCATAGACACAATGCCAAACCAGTAATTCATATCAAAGCAACAGCCCGAGAACCAGTTGGATGGCCCAGGTTAATCTCAGTCCCACCATCACCTCCCACAAACACACCCTTATGCCTCTGATACCATGACACTTCCTGTCTGTAGTTGTGTAGTGGCTGGGCTTTAACTACAGCACCAAAGGGCAACCTAGGGCAGCTATGTCTTTATCCTGATGGATAGGGCAGGTGGCTGTGCAGTGGGAAACGTGAACTAGCATCCTCCTTTGGGCTGAGAAGGAAAACTAAACAAGTTTTTCT
Source organism: Sula dactylatra (assembly GCA_013389905.1). Taxonomy (NCBI): domain Eukaryota; kingdom Metazoa; phylum Chordata; class Aves; order Suliformes; family Sulidae; genus Sula; species Sula dactylatra. The sequence continues at coordinate 30,843 of WEKW01003168.1, read as the reverse complement.
GTTTCCCAGGTAGGTGCTTCAACTAGCTGCTCCTACACGGTATAGTGTGCACCATCACATTGTCTCCTGTGCCTGCCATGTGTTCAGCTAGAAACAGCCATGGTTATTTTGTCTTGCACTTAAAAATTAAAATATGGATAAATGTATTAAAATATATAGCATGTGCCTCGCAAATCAGGTTCCAGCAAGAAAATGGCCATTTGTGACACTAAAAGAGGAGAATATTAATGCAAATGTGCTAAGCCAAGGTAGAGTGTTTCAGGTCCAACGCTTCAGGTACCTAACATGTTTGGTGATCTGTGGCCTTTATGTGTGTCTGGAAGTAGCTGAGTTTTGCTTTTTTTAATTTTGAAAGAGAGAGATAGAGATTTTTAAATAGCTATGGCAGAGATTTGACACTATGCAGCATTGTACTTTCTTGGCCTTAATAGCCAGTTCTAACTTTGAATTATAATTGTAATGAATGAGAAACTCTAAACTGATCTTCCATTTTCATTTGGGTTATAAAAGTTAATTTCTGAAGTATTTTGGGTGGTCTGACAACAGTTTCATCTTTGAGCCAGAAAACACATCTACTGCTTAATTCCTTCCAAGCCATTTATTAGTTGTACAGCTGTTTTCCATTTAAAAGCTACAAAGTGTTTTTCTCCCAGTACGGAGGGGGGCCTTTTTCCAACCACTTTCTGCCTGTTTTCAAAATGATAACCTAAAAAACTTTAAAATTTGAAATTTAAATGCTGCTTGGAATTTAAATGCTGATTTCTAACAATCACATCTAACATTTTAATCTACGAAAAGGACTTCAGTGAAAGACTTCATAATAGTCTGGAATCATAGAATCATTAAGGTTGGAAAAGACCTCTAGGATCATCAAGTCCAACCATCAACCCAACACCCCCAGGCCTCCTAAACCATGCTCTGAAGTGCCATGTCTACACGTTTTTTGAACACATCCAGGGATGGTGACCCCACCTGTTCTCTGTGGTGGCGCTCAAGGCTCACTACTTGCACCTTTCCACACTGATTTTGTAATTACAGTCCAAAATTTTGGTTCATCTCTTGATTAAGAAGTTGTATCTTGAGAAAATGACTATGTGAAGAACCACAACTTAGAGCTCAAAACTGTAATTGTCCGTTGAAGGGAGAGGGAACGTTAATATCTCCAAGGATGGAAATTCCACAATCTCTCTGGGATTCCTGCCCTAGTGTTTGATCGCCCTAATAGTGAAGAAGTCACTCCTAATCTCTAATCAAAATTTCCCATGTCCCGTCTTGTGTCAGCTGGTACTTGTCCTAGTGCTCTGCATCTTTAGGAGGTGTCTGGTTCATCTATACCTTCCCTATTTAGGTACTGAAGACAGCATTAAGATCTCTTTGCCGTTGGTCCGGCCACTTTTTCACCCACTTAAAATGCACATCTCACCGACTTGGCTACAAAGGTACTAAGACAGACTGCATCATAGGCCTTGCTGAAGTCAAAGTAAGCTACACCCACTGCTCTCCCTTGGTGCAGAGCCAGTCAGCTCACCGTAGAAGGCAAGCAGGTCAGGCGCTATTCACCCCCAGTAAATCCACACTGGCTGTTCATAATCGCTTTGTCTTCCATGTACTTGAAAATAGCTTCTAGGAGAATTTGCTCCATCATCTTCCCAAGGAGTCAGGTGTTGCTGAGCAGCCTGCAGCTCCGCAGATCCCCCTTCTTGCCTGACTTGAGGCTGGGTATGAGATTTGCCAGGAAGCTTCCCTGATTGTTCTGCCTTTTCAAAGATGAGAGCTAAGTAGCTTTGCAATGAAGTTGGCTGGCTCCCTCAGCACCTCTGATGCATGGGGCTTGGTTCCATGCACCTGTGGGTCCAGTCAGCTTCAGTATGTTCCCTCTACTGTGAGTAATTCCTCATTCTCACAGACCTTCCTAGTAGGGAGGGCTCAGGGACATGGGAAAGCAAACCTGACCCCTAAAGACCGAGGCAGAGATGACCTCTGCCATTCCTATGTCCTTGTCAGTGGGTTCCCTGCACCACTGAGCAGCAGGAAAGCCTAAGGAAAATGTGTTCTTTTGCTGCCAACATACTTATAAGAAGCCCTTTTTGTTGCTCTTTATATCCCTTGCCATTTTCAACACCAGCTGAGCTCTGTTTTTCCTAATTTCTCTCCTGAATTCTTGGCCAATGTCTATTTCTAATGAGTAGCTCATCCCCTCCTTCCACCTTCTGACTTTCCTTTTGCAGTTGAGCTCAGGCAGGAGTTGCTTGTTTACACATGCTGGCTTTCTGCCACTCTCGCTTGACTTCCACACACTGGAACAGACCGTTCTTGAACTTTTAGGAGACTGGTCAACCAGCTCTCCAAGGCCAATTCCTGAACAAGCCGAAATCTGTTCTGCTGAAGGCCAGGGTTGTTATTTCTACTATGCTGGAACAGAAACTGCTCAGTCTTTTAGGACTTGGAACAGAAAATGTACCTTGTGCTACGTAATAATTACCCCAAGGAAGGAATAAATTCAGAAGGCACCATAGGAAATAAGCCATTGCAAGCTTTACTTTTTTTATTTCATGTATGTGCTTATTAGTCAGTGCATTTCTATGACGTAAAGCTGAAAATTTTAAGGACTGTATGTCCTAATAAATTCCGGCCTAATTTAACACTAATTGTTTTTGAACACAGTATAGCTACACTTTAACTCCCTTCAGCTTTATTCCTCTATTCAGCTTACTTGTAGACTTTGGAGGGGTACCTTTGCAGTACTTCACTTTCTCATCCCTTGCAATGGAGGGTGGAGCCTGCTTTGCCTTCACGGTGACTAGCTTGTGATTGACAGTTCCAGAGGATGATGCCATCTCTTTTTTCTTTTTTTTTTTTTTTAAATAAAATAAAATATTTGAAATCATCCAAGCAAAGTCCAGGCAGTGCAAGAATGAGCTGCACACATGAACAGCTGCTCTTCAAGACAAGACCAATAGAAATACTGGTTGGAAAGAGCATTTTGAAGAACCTGTCTACTCTACAATGTCTCTTTGGTAGTGTTCCAAGGATGTTTTCTGGACTTTTGTCTTATTTATGCCTATTTAAGAAAATTCTGGTTTAAAAACCCTAGAAGAAGAATCCTTAGGACTGACAGACCACTTACTACTCCTAAAAGACATCTACTGAAGAGAAAGAAGAAATGCTCACCTGCAAAAAACTTGATGTTTGGGGGTTCCATTTCTCTTCCGGCCTCCCATGCCATGTGTTAAGTATGCTTAAACACACCTGAAAAGGTGACATTATTAATACCACAGAAATATTATGGGAAAGTTGTTCTGCTTGGGCAGAACAAAATGTTAACATTACATTTAAAATTTTTTTGACAAACTTCTGTGTAACTGCATTCTAAAAGACAAATTTGTTTCCTGTGAAACTAATCTGAAATGAAAGCAGATAAAAATAATGTGGATAAGCAAGAACAGCATGTTAATAAATGAATAAAGTAAGGTAAATTACTTTTCTTCAAGGAAAACCTATGGACTCCAGTGGCTCCAAAAATAAATGACTCATGAATACCATCTGATTCTTCACTTTCCTCTTTAAATACTGTTCTAACACTTATTGTTGTGGGTTTCAAAGCCAATTATTCTGCTTAAGCATGTGAGGGGGGTTTCTGTCACACAGACTATCACGGAATTGAAAATATTCGTTAACTTTTATGACTGATCTGGACGTTAGGGAAGTCTGTGGAGTTCTTGAACCTTACCACAAAATCAAACAATCAACAATAGGGAACACAAAGAGACAAAATAAACAGAAGAAATTTAGAGGTAAGTATTTGCCAGGACTTAATGTACATTAGGCAAAGCAAAAAGGAGATAACATCTCCAGTATAAACTACATTCTGTGTCCATGTTAAGAGAAAACCCCATGTCTAGTACTGGTAAGGAGTGTTATAGCTTGCAAAACAGGGAGCATAGGGAACCCACGAAAGACAGTGGGATAAGGGAAAAATGTTAGCCTATGGATTAAATACACACAAATAAAAAAAGCTGAAGGAGTGCTGCAGTGCTACAACCAAAGCTGTTCTGTGGATCTGTGCTTTGGTGGAGGCACACGCACAGAGCCATCTCCTGAGCTCTGCGGAGAATTTAACGTGTGCTTATTTTTAATATAAATAGAAGTTGCACCTCCCTGACAGGCACCTGACTTTTTGTTAGCTTTTTGGAACCATTAGAATGGGCCACAACATACCAAGGAGACGGGGGGAGTGAAGTGGGGAAAGTTTGTTTGTTTTAACTTTTATTATTATTTATTTCCAAAAGCTTTACTATTTTTTGAGAAAACTGTCATTAAGTCCATATTTTAGAGTTTTTGTTTGTTTGTTTCTTTTTTTTTATAAAGGATACTGAGGTTAAGGAAAGTCTTTATCTTCCCTCAAGAAAAAGCACTTTTGCTTGGAAAAAGAGAGACAGGGCACTTGGCAAACATATTCAGTTGCAGCTGATATGAAACATACTTTGTCCATGGAAAGGATCCTGGGTACTTCAGCCAGCCAATACAGATTTCTTCCTGGTTAATTTAGCAAAGACGATGGAACAGAACATTTTTCTAGGTCAAAATTACTTGCTTTTTGGTCCAATCTAGTTCATAAAGGCTTTAAAGAAGTCTCCACGACTACTCAGAAAGGAGATCATTCCCATTTGAAACTGTTAAATCACTCCTCATTTCAGTTGGAAGACCAGTTACCAAACAGCTTCCTCCAGTATGTTAGGAGCGGCTGATCGTTTAATTGCAAAAAGAAGAAAGTTTCATCCGTTTCACTTCCTCATTACATCTATACACAAGAGCAAAGGTGACGTACCTTGCCATCATTGTAGAGGTTTGGATTAAATCTCACACTGTGGCCTCCAGTTGTTTCCAGATTCACAAGTGGAGGGGAATTAGGGTAGTCTTGTGGAAAATATACATCAAATTCAAAGCAACCATTTGCATAAGGGGTGTCTGCAGGACCAGTGATGAGAACCTACCAAAAAAAAAAAAAAAAAAAAAAAGATGACAGTTTTCAAAAGAACCCTTATATCTGTCACACAGTTGAGATTTTTATAAGTTATATGAAGCATTTTGTTTCCACACGGTACTTATCAGGAAAATACCCTACGACACCACAATCATATGCAGGCTATCAGTCTGTTCATTTTGATACTCTGGGTCAGTGAAGCCCTCTGCTAATGTTCATTTATCCAGATTACTAATGGAGAGCAAAACTGAAGGAGCTAAAACTCCACCTCCTATTGGATGCTATTAATAGGATTTTTCTTCAAACTTCAGGTTCAGAGATATTCAGTGTACTTCTCCATACTACTGCTTTTAATTGACTTAAATGGGCGCATGCAAAGATACACTTTGACCGTAATGGAGTAACAAAATTAAATGTTTCCCTTCAGAATAGCTGAAGAAGAATGAACCTTGTTCTACGAAGCCTCCTTGGCTAACAGAGCACTCCGGGGGTAGATGGACCCTCCCTGCCCCCTGCCAAGTTACAGAGAAATCAGTATCAGACTCTAAAACACTACTACTTACATTAAAGTTTGGACAGCAATTGAGGTACACATGAAATATTTCTGTTTTTCCTTAAGATTTAAGGCACCTTCTTAAACATTTATCTGCCAAGTTGAAAGAGGGAAATAAAAATAACTTTGCTTCTTTACCTTCATAATGTCAAGCCGCTCCTCATCACAGCGGACAAAAACGCTGGATGAAGATGACAGAGGCAGCGATGTTGAAAGAGTCACAGCTTCTTGAGCAAGACGTCGGGCTCTGGCAGCGCTGTTGGCGTCACTTGCATTTTTTACCTGAGACATGTAGTGGTAATTTACTTTAAAAACCAATTTTCCATCATCATCTTCAGAAACCATTTCAAACGTATCTAGAAAAGAAGGAAATTTGAATGCATCGGGAAAACAGTGAAGTTAATCATGGATTAGTCTTCAATAAAGATTCTAAGTATTACGATCAGGAAAGTTTAATTTGCATTACACTAATGCAAAAACTACTTACTTTGTGAGTTAACCGCGATCACAGAAAACAAAGCATTTACAGTCCTGGGTTGAATTAATTTCTGCAGCAAATACACAAGTTTTCATGTGCAACTTGTCAAACTTAGACCATTTCTGATTTGGAAAGCTACCAGCTACTCCAGACCAGGAATATAATAATACTTATGAATACCTAACAATGCTAGTAAGGGAATCAGTGTGAAGCAGAGTGCCAACTCTATGTACTTGTGTGGTGGTTGCAATGTTTTAAAGAATCATTAAAAAGTACAGTGAAGCTCGTTTTCTTTAATCACTTACTACGCAAAATCTGCAGCACTGCTGCCAGGGTGAAAAGCTACCATTACAGAACTTTCCTACCTCCTACTCTTGGCATACGCTCCCAAACATTTGTAAGGAAAATCCCTTACAAATACAACAGTAAAGAAATGTGATTGCAAATGCTGTCACTGCAACTCAAAAAATACTCATAGAACATGTTTTCGCCATAATTTTATAGCTCTTCTTGGACGAGATACTGGTTGTTCTTTATGAATTTTTTTGAACAAGTTCCCTTTATGGCCAAAATAAGCACCGATTCCCATCACATTTTCCAAATGCAACATACTGCGCTCCATGAAAGGACACAATGGAGTTTACTACAGTTTCATTGTAAAAAACACATTTTGATCTGAATTCTATTCCATTTATAAAATACAAGCTACATTAACAAACATATATATACAGTCATATATGAGCTTTAAAGAAATCTACTAACATTTCAATGTAATCTGAGGACTGAAAGACTCACAAATCATTACTGGAACGAAAACATGAACACCATCATTGAATTCATCTGGTCCCTTCGATTAATCTAGTGTATGCTTAAAACTTTTCTTATTAGTTCAAAAAGTGCATTAGTTGGCAACCTGAAAATACAGACTTACATAATTTTCCATATGTGAAAATTATCGGTGGTCACATATGTAAAAAGTTGGTAACTTCCTAAAATAATAAGGGATTCAGATTGCATATTTCTTAGGCATCTGCTTTCTAAGACACAAATATTCACACTTCTCAACCTACCGAACTGAAGTTTTTTCATCACAGCCACATACTTTTCTTCAAGAGACCGTAAAACAGACAAAGGCTTGGGCTTCACAGCAGCCTTTTTGGAGTATTCAGCCATCTTTTTTTCTGTGATACAAAACATGATGATTATTTCTAGTAAACCATGTAATTTTGAGGCAAACACAGCAAGCACTTGGGGATTATTGAACTTGAAATGACATTTCATGGTGACATTGTCTGCAGAAAAGTCCATAAACTGGGGATCACTCAGAACATACAAATCTGTTTTTCTCGCTATTATGTATTTCATGATCTGAACAGCTCAAAGTAAGTAAAGATCATTATCTCAGAAATAATTAATGACTAGTGCTGCTATGAATATTCTTTTATTGTTTCTTCTAATAGTTTTTTAAATTTAAAATAGGAAGTATTGCATATGCTTCTGTGGATGGACATTCACACATGTATTCTTGATGCATTCTCCAAAATCAGGAGCTGATTATATACGCCCTTTTAAAATCCACTCCCCCAATGAAGCTTCTTAATCTTTAGTTTTCTTCACTAGACAACCAGATGGTCCTCTGAATGTCTGCATGTTCAATCCATGATTTAGATTTCTGTTCTGCATTCATCTAGTCAAGAGTTAATATGATTCATAAGATTTAGTTTTAACAGCAAAGGCTTTACTATTAAAGGTCATGTATGTTGTCTTCTTCCAAGAAGAAAAAGAACAAAATAAAGGTGCTACATACTTGTGCTGAAAGTCGTGAGGTGTACTCACACTTGAATTATTCTGTTTCCTGATCGAAACATTTAACACTACCACAAGGTTCCAACTGCCTTTAAAAATGCAGTCAGTGGTTGGGGGCAGGAGGTAAGTATTTTTTTCTTGCTTTTAAGTTAATTTATAAGTTATTTGTTAATGAATGCATTGCAAATAAACACTGCAGGGTATTTATAAAAGTATTTCTATTTTACCTTGGTTTGCTTGGCGCAAACTGGTGGTAGCAGCATAAACTATCTCTGCAGTCTTTTGGATGTCTGGTACCAAAAGTGTCAAGCCCTCTGGTTCTTGATCAGAAGGATCTGGTTTTACTCCTGCTTTAGCTTTGTCTTTTTTAGACCTGTTTTTTTGCAAAGAAACAGGATATAGCACAAGCAAATATTTTTCAACCAGTCATACAGTACTCAGCATATTTGTCAACAAGGAAAAATACCAAAGATTAAAGATCAAGATTAACACAAGTCTTCTGAAA
>WEKW01003168.1:1083-22503 GCA_013389905.1 Sula dactylatra | reverse complement strand
TCTCCATGTATCTCCAGGTTAATCACTGAATACAGCAATCAGCTGTGACAGTACTGAACATACAGCCACGATCTGACAAACAGAAAAACGTCTGATATGAAGAGCAGAAATATGAACCCAAAGGCAGTGATACCAGTACACTCGTTTCTGCTTCAACCATTTACTATTTTTGATTGTCACGCCTGCATGCCGGCCTTAGGCTTGCACATTTTCAAAAAAATGTTAGAGAAGCTTACAAAATCAACATAAAGATGATGGTGTGAATGTGCACTTCATCCACTCATGTAGATCCTGGTGCAAATTCAAGTCGTAAACAGGTAGTGCAGAACTCTCTCCTATTCCACAATACACTAGCGATTCTTTAAAATACACTACTGGTAAAACACTAGGAAACCTCTAGTAAAAATTCATGGTATGTTTATGAACTACAGCCTAGGCATCACATGAGATTGGGTCAAAAATAAAGTTTGTGTCTTGCTGCAGTTCTCTTCTGGGCTATACATTTAAGACCTTTTATTTCGATAAATAGTTTAATGTAACATAATTTTAAAAGTCTAACCAATATAGAAGGTGCCTGTATTATATTGGATGTTTATAAGCAATGTATTGCAGATAAAAATGTCAGTTTAAACATTTCACATTTTTATAATGAAATAATTTGAAAATACAGGATATACTAACAGCGTTGTTTGATAGAAGCTAGTTGCCTTGTAATTTAAGATATATTTAAATATTTTGATTGTGATAACCCAGTCTTCACTAGCATATATATTCAACTGTTGAAATCAAGACATGGTATTTGATAACACTGTAACCTAAATTTAAAAGCTGCTATATTTTAAGAGCTAGCATAAATTTACATTGTTATCCTACAAAACTTAAGATATTTTAACGCTAACAGCCCCCAAATTATTTTGCTGCTATTTTTGGAGGGGTTTTTTTGTTTGTTTTAATTGCACTTGTTTATTTTAAGATCCAAACAAGTTTAATATCCAAGAAGCACCAGTTTTCTCTTATACCTGGAAACAAACCAGAAAGCTTTCCACACAGGAAAAATTAGCAATTTAATGCTTTGATGTCCCAAACATATTTCAGTGACTACCAAATACTATGTCCTTCCTGTATTTTAATCTAGACTGAAATCATGCATAAAGAACGGGTCCCTAAACTATTCAATAGAGATGATTACTGGAATACTGAAAGTCTTTGTTCTGTACCTAATCAAATGAGAACATCCCCAGAGTGCATTAATAACAAAATTCATTCCTGCAGCATGGTGTATCTTCCCTGTTGCAGATTTAATCCAAAAGGACATTAGCCTGTTGCTGACTTCAAGCAATACTGAGCTTTCAGGTACTCAAAGTTCGGAGGAAAGCATCAGAGCTTAACAGTGTCGTACAGTGTTTCAGGAACAATTTAAGACGAAGAAGCAGCAGCTGCCTCTCCCATTTGTACTTTCCAAAGTCATCACTGCCTTTTTCCTTGTGGAAATCTAAGCCAATATTTTTAAAATAACCTAATAATGTATATTTAAGCCCACTAAACCTTAGTGATATCTGTTTTAACATCACAGACGCGCTAGCAGCCACCAGTCCCAAGAAAGTTGTACAGATTTAGAACTGCTTGCTGTTGATGTGGAATCCTTAAGCCATTTGCTACAAAACCCTCGGAGAAGTTTTGACTAAAATGAAAGGTCCATGGGCTTATCCAAGAGAGGGATGTGTGAAAAGCAAGGAAAATGTGATTGGTGAAAGTACTGAAAGTGAAACTAATTCTTACGAATGTATTTTCAAGGCAGTTACCTTGTAGGGTTTTTTATGTTCCACGTGGTTTGACAATTTAGTCTACCAGACTTTTCCTCCTACGTGGTCTTAGAGTAAAACAAAAATTAAAGTGTTGGCCTCATTAGACAAAAGGCTTAACCACATGCTTAAACCCTCCTGCAGATATACTGAGTTACTGACAGTCAACTACCTAAGCAGACAAGGAATACATATCAAGTTGAAGCAGTAGGAAAAGGAGACATCTACTCAAATGCAAATTCTCAGTACCAATAATAGAATTCCTGCTCGTTCCCCCTGTTGTCTGCAACAGTTAACATTTCAGCACTTTTGAACTATCACGAGAGCTTATTTTCTTAATGTCCCCTTCGCCGCTGATACAACTATTCTGTCCGCTGTCATCCTGAGCAAAACAGACCAGACACCCTACTCCTCAGAATATACCTTTTAAATCAAGGGTTGGCAGAACAGCTCTACCTTGTCACCTGTAGGTATCTGCAGCTTGTGTGATGGTCTACATTACCAGGCTACCTAACTCCCCAGTCAGGCCAAATCTCAGACTGCATAAAAGCAGTCTAGGAAGCAAAGTGCAGGAGTGATTCCACCTTGGACACCAAGAAGGAACCAGGTCTCATATTTGACCTTGACTCTGCCCGATACGGGATTTCACCAGTTTCTTAGTGAGTATAACCTAACTTTGGGCATCACAAACCCCCCAAATCAGGCACATTGCCTTACCAACATTTAGTTTCCTCACACAGATCACGCTAGCATGTTCTAATGGTTAAAGATAATTTTCTTCTCTCTTTTGGGGGAAAACCCAACTGATACTGCTATAACTTGTAAGATTCCTATTAATGATAACCTCAATTTTTTCTTCCTTCATTTTGAATCAAAACAAGGGTAGGAAGGCAAATCTTTTCCTCTCTAAATAAGAATACCAACTTAGCACTATTAATCCTACACAGTTCCTAAGACGTTACTACATGACCTTCTTTATGTATTTAGTGTTATACACAATTATTTGGAGATATTTAACAACACTCTTTATAGCTTGTCAGTTTATTTACAATCAACATATGGTAAATCAAGTAATTCCCTAGAGTCTAGATAGGGAAATCTGTCAAAGGTTCCCCAGTTGTATATATTTTCACACTGATTTTACTTTGTAAATTCACAGAGTTTTGTTACCTCTAGCCATCTGAGACAGAAATGAGTTTCATCGCAGACATTAGCTATTACACTTGATTTTATATTTTGTTTACATTAGAAGACCACAGCAGCCCTTTCTAAAATCATAGCCCTACAATATGGTTTATCATGACTATTAAATAAATGCAATTTAAAGAAAATTAGATTCGGTACACTACAAGATTAAAATCTCATGTGAAACAGCTCTGGAGCTGCAGATGGAGGTGTGCAGCTGGTCCATATACCCATCTCCCTGATGTAACAACACACCCTGGTCTGGAAAATCTAAAAGTCTATAGAATTTCCTAAATGAGATGGTTATAAGAGGAGAGAGACACAAATGTAATTTGAAGCCCTGTGACAAAGTGGAATGGGTTTTACATATAACTGATGCAGAGATGAATCCTTCAACACCTGCAGAAGTAAAGGTCAAAGACTCTTGTGGCCTCTGTAAGACTGCTGTGGCCTATCAGCTTGCTGTATCGATCCTAAGTAATAAGTACTTTCACAGGCTTTGTTAGGTTTGGTCTTGGAGATGGGAAGCCAGACTTTCAGGGCTGTGCAAATGTTACTCTAAGGACAAAATTACAAATTACCAAAGATTTTATTTTTTAGTCCCCAACCCATTTCTTAGTGTAATCTGAAACACGTGGTATTACTTTGTGTGCACACAAAAAGGCAACCTGGTCACCACTCTGCCATTTGTGAGCACGTATAACATGGGCAAACCAAATTATTAGTTGAGAAAACGTCATCCTCCCCTCTTGGTATCGTCTCCACTTTTACACCGCTGCTGCACTCCTGCCTGGATTGGGAGCTCTCTCCAAGCTGTGCCTGATACACAAGTGGTTCAGAGGGACAAGGAGAGCCCCAGCTCGAGAGAGGGAATTGCTGGGAATTACAATGCTCTCCCCCCAAAAAATGTGAATGAGAAGATGAAATACCAAAATTAAAGTGATAAAGCCAGTAAGATCCTTCCCTCCACTCTAGCAGCCTGCATATAAATTTATGTATGCAGATTAACAGTGTTATCAAACTTCTGAGCTCTAATTATATGTTTTTCACATGGTATTCCAAACAAACATAAGAACCAATAATACTCATAAATAATAAACTATGGTCAAATATACAACCGTATAAATATTTTGCTGTACATTTTCTCGATTTTTAGAAAACATTTAAATGTCTGTGTTATACTGTACATTTCTTTCCACTATGATTCTGCATGTGAAGCAAAATTTAATGCTGTTATTTAATACAGGCCACACCTTTATCTCAACGTTAAAATTTTCAGAGTGGAGAAGGAACCAAATATTTAATTTAGACTTAGAAACTTCCCCGTACAGTTTTTCAGCCAGTGAAGAAAAAGGAGACAAAATCATGTCAACTCATATTTAAAGGGATGACAGTCACTAATATATTTGCTAGAAGAGACAGCAGTGTACATGCTAATAATTTAAGCCATTAATTTAGCTTGTGCTAGAAGATGACAGCCTTCTCTTCACGCTGTGCTAAATGAATAATGAATGATACACTCCCAAGGCAACTTTAATTTTTAAAGCCAATACTGATACTTACTCACCCATGCCTGATACTTAGAGGTAAATGGGATGATATGGAATGATACCTTTATCAGAGTATTCACAAAATAAAGCCAATGAACCATTCAGCCCCTCTGTACTACAGAGATGATGCTTGCAACACAATTCGGCTCTGTTTTATACTGACCTTCACTGTGTTGGGATAAAACTGCCATATTTTTGCAACCATGGTATCACTTAGCCCTCGTGGTCCCCCACCTTCTGTAGGTTTCCACAGGTACCAAGTAGAAGTTTGTTCCTTCCAAAAATTCAGATTCTTAAACCAATCTCCTGAAATCAGGCAAAGCAAGCAAGGGACCGTGCCTGTGCAAACAAATACTGGTGAAAGCTAGTGACCTCCTCTGAAATGGCTCCACATACTCCTCCTTAGGGCTTCCAGCACTGCATTTACAGTCCCTAACCTGAAGCATCCCAAACCAGCAAAGGCTGCAGGACTGCTCCCCACAGCCAACCATCAGCTCTGAACATGAGCTTGAGTGCAGCAAAAGAAACCAATAGTAGTTTTGTCTTTTAAAGAAAAAGATATTAAAATAAATTGGGCCTCAGTTCTTGGGACCCAATTATAAAGAAAAATTTTTGCTTGCAAAATGCACCATTTCACATAGAAGTTCTGCAAAACAACAGGGAAGACAATGAAAAGCCATAGCAGGGAAAATGCTTCTGGCCTACCTGGCTGTATTCTAGCATCCCCATGCAACAGAAAAACAGCCAGGTCATAACAACATGATAGCCAGGGCTGATACATACAGACAACCTTGGAACTGACAGGATTAACCCTTAGGAGCAGTGTGACGAGCGACAGAAGCAGGAAGATGACAGAATTCAGATCTCCCTCAAGCAGTTATGGAGGTGGCTAGGGTGGTGTGGAAAGCGAAAGCATAGTTCAGACTTTTAGACCTATGCTTGCTATACTCCACATTACACAAATAAGCCATCAGCTTACTTTGCCAAATTTAACAATTTGCCACACATAGCAGATGGTGGTTTGGATGAGCCTGCTTTGCTACACCGCAGCAGTTCTCTGCAGCAAGGGCTCAGCCACCATAGCAAACAAATGTCTCAAACTCAGCCCATGTGGCAACCCACGACACAAGCCTGACCACTCAAATTAGGGATGGCTTTTGACTCCCTAGCAGTCCAACAGAGTCATGAGAAATCATCTCATAACTGAACATCATCTCCGTTATCCAGAATTTTCCCAATTTTTCCAATAGACTATTATGGCCTTTGAAAGTAAATGAAATCAAATGCTAAATGGAATCCAAACACCAAAATGTTCCCCTTCAAAATCTGGACACTCTTACACCAACATGGAGATGACATTTGGTAGACATGCAAGTAGAACTGCTCTTCAGATACAGGAAAGTTTTGTCTTTGAAAGCAGATGGCATAATTATGTTGTTGTTCTGGCATTTAACCTAAAAGGGGCAGCAGATTGTTCCATTTAAGAAATTTGTGCCAACACTTGCTTAATATTGCTGGCAAACCTTCAGCTAAAATGCTGAGAATTAAAACCTTCCAACCCAGTAATTCCAGGCTGTTCGTGTTTTCATCCTTGCCTATATATTGCTTTAAAGACAAACAGTATTATGCTTAAACCCACCAGTGAAAGATAAGATTTCTTTTTGTGCTGATATATCAAAGTAATACAAGAAAATCGGACAGATAATGTAACTGAACCAACCATGGAATTTTTATCATATTCATCAGTTATTAAAACAATACCAACTGTGCTTCTAGAATTGTTCTTAGTTTTCAGATCCTAAGCTGACACTGAAAAACTAGTCATACCGTATTTTATTTTACCAAATTAGAAAGAGCTTATGACTAGTAGCCATGTGCCATTCTCACAAAGAAACTTTTTAGACTTCAACCTGGGTGAGTGACATGAGAAGATACAGGTTTACGTGCTCATTAAATCTGAGGCTAACAGATGACCAGACTAACAAAAAAAGTAATTGCGGTGGACAATTTTATACATACATCTATATGGAAATGGATTACACAGAAGCCAAATATATTTTCTTTTCTAAGAAGATTACATATACTATGATCTACATATTATTGCCAGCAAGCACAAGCTGACATTTTTAGATCAGTATCCAACATAAAGAACTGTTATTTGTTCTTCCTAATTCTGTTTCTTCTGCATTATGTCAGCAAAAAAATCCCACCACGGGTACATTACATGCTTGATATAAAAGACCAGCAATCTCAGTCAAGAAGGATTAGAGAAATTCACAGGTAAAGTCCAGTCCATCAGGAGGTACTAGAAAGAGTTCCCAATAATGGGATTCCTGCTCAGAAAATCCTTCAGGTATTGGTTGATAAATATTGTCAGTTTGTAGTGGGAGGAAGAACATTATACATGCGCCTTTTCCTGACATTGCATTTACCTTCTTTTCATGATGTTTCAGCATATGCTTGGGGACAGCACTAGATTTTGCAGGGAAGGATGGGTATTACTTCCTAAGAAGCCATCTTTAAATTGGAAGCAAGTAAACAGAATCAAGAAATATATTAATTGCTGGAAGCAGAAAATTATTAAAAGAAAGAAATGAAAATCCGTATTGCAGCACTTGCTTTTTCAACTCCCTCAGTCAGGGCAGAAAATGATAATTCAGCCATTAAACCCCCCCCCCCCAAATCCTCAGTTCTGGGAACTAGAATGGTTGAAGACATACAGAAACAGATGGAAAGCTGGCTGTAAAATCTGTACCAACTACAGCACCTCCCAGAGGCAGGAGGTATTCATTGAGGAACCTGCTCCTTACTCAATAGGTAAAGCAGCACAGAAACATACAGAAGGTAGTTGGGACACTTCCTGTAAAAGCTACCATTTGGTTTGGCCCTCCCCGACCCCGTTCTTTACAGAATGGGCTTGTTCAACAGCTCCGAAGGAACACTCCTGCCTTCAGACTGACAGCAGGAAATGCACAGTCCTGCACACAAAAGATTGACCTCATTGAAGAGGGGAAGAAATTTAAGGAACATTTGAAGCTCCCACATTGTTGAGGAGCAAACCTCTTTCTTCTGATCAGTGGGCAGTTACCAATGAAGACAGAAGAGTATGCAAACCTACCAGCTTCTTGGTGTCACACAAAAAAAATTCCTTGTAAATAGTACAGTAAACCAGAAAATATACATATAAACGTAAATCTAGATCAAACAGATGGTATGTCTCACTCCGGACTGCAGCACCCATTCAGACCTGAATCCTCTTTCAATTCTACATTCATAATATGTAAGTGCAAAATACAGTTTAAAGGAGGGTTAGGGATGATAAAAGAAATTACCTCAGTCGGTTGGTATAGGTATCTACACAGGTCTTCATTTTAGCCAACAAAGTCCCAACAGAAGCTTGTGACTCCAACTGTTCTTCCTCCTCTTCGCTATTTTCTCCCGACAGAGGAAGCAGTAATGGTACCATTGATGTGCAGGACGCAATAGCACGGAGTAATTCTAGCAGCGCTCGGTAAAGCGGGACATGCCGGGCCATATCCAAAACTAAGAGAGGAAAACAGTTTACAAAAATTATTAAAGTTGAAGACAACCCTTCCACTCTTAATAAAGATGTTTTAAGTGGAAAAGCTAGATTTTCCTAATATTAAAATATTAACGATATTTAATGATAAAATACAGTATTTTATAATACCAATTTATAAGTTACATTTTAATGGACTTGTCCAGAAAAAATTAGATAAGATACCTGGAAAACAAGGGTTAGCAAAAGACACAGGAGGACAAAAGTGCTAACAAGGAACAGAACAGGATTACCACATGTTGTATTCATTTCTAGTAGCGTACTATACAGTCCTGGCTCAAAGTTGTATGCCAACAGTAATCACAAACAAATATCTAGGGAGGAAAAATTGTAACCTATGGTGTAGCAGGGTAGCATTTGCTGATTCTAAGAGCATAAGCATTAAAAAAGGAAGACTTTCATATCAGCATTTGTTGATTCTAATGGCATAAGCATTAATAAAGACCGACATTTGTATCACCCACTATTCATAGTTATCTTCTCCTTTGGGAAAATTCGTCTGCATTATTGCAGGGATAATTGTGGTCATGAAAGAAATGAAGTTATCTACTAAGAAGTCTAGCTTGCTTCTTTTCATGAATAAAGTATCATTTTAAAAACCATTATGCATTCTTCAGAGCATGTGAAGGCTCTGAAGAAAATGCAAATTTTACCTGCATACATATGAACCACAAAACAGTGAAGATGAATAAGACTATATATTAGGTAGGCAAACCTCACTGTCTTAGTGTTGCTCAGTGTGATGTATATTTATTATAGAAGTAACTGTGGGTAGAAGAATATAGGTATCAGCTCCTCTGAGCAGGAAAGGCAGGCAGAGACACACAATTCCAATGGATTGTCCAGCACCACGTTGTTTATTTTTCTTTTCCTCTTGCTTGGACAAATATGTAATGGATGTCATTTCAACTGACTTTGCATCATTAACAGAAATCCTGAAAATGTAGCAATACACAGATACTTTGACACAGCTGCTTCCTCTGTCCCTAGGACATGCTATTTTTAACCTAACTGCAGGAAAAAAAATCACTCTGGTTCAAAGTATTTACAAATGAATGAGTTTATCATAAATAAATTTATGCTTTTTCCAGCAAAAAAACCCCCAACAAACAAAAAGTCCCTGACAACTCGCATTAGGACAGAACAAAGCATAGAAGAACTCTTTAATGTTTCATTTAGCACATCTCACCCTCCGAGCTAAAGCACATCACAAAGTTTCATCTCCCATCACCAAACCCTTAGCTCTAAATACAGCACGATGGGACGGTATAAACAGCCAAGCCACATTCAACAAGCAGTTTTATCCAGGTTTAAAGCTGGATTTATCTCTACCAAGAGTTCTGTGATCAACAGCTTGCTATTCATATTTTGAAAGTATTGCAACGACACAAACTCTTAACTGGGTGAAGTTCTGTTGTGTGGAACAGGACAAAAATTTACTGAAACAAAGCATTAAACTGTCAGGTCTGGTATCATGGCTCTAAAGACATGTTGTGTCAAAGTATTCCATATACTTAAAGCAAACTCCATTGAATGTAAACATTAGCCTTAAGAAGACCAGTTTCAATTACCTGTCGATTCTTACATTTTCTATCTTTTTATATCTCCATTCCTCATGCTCAGTCTCTAGTCAATGATTGCTCACAGAAAAATCCCCACAATGTGTAAAATGGCCTTAAAATAAACACAAATAGATCTGATGATCTGTGAATTTATAAAAAAAAAAAGGAAAAAAAAAAAAGAGTGTGTAAGGAGAAAAGAAAGGGAAAAGGGAGACCATGAAACCCCACAGTGTAGCCCTCGCCAGAAACCACCTCCCACCTGTAGCACTAAAGAGCAATCAGCTCCTCAATGTAACCAAGAGCTGTTTATCATTAAAACAGTGAGTGAGAGATATGACCTCTCAGATAACCACAGCATTGCACTTCTGGGAAGCTTTTATTTCTTGATTTTAGCTAGGAAATATTCATGAGGCCAGAATATAGAATTTCAAATCCTTCAATGCTTGCTTGTCTTCTCCCTTGCTGAATGGATAGTTAAATTCAAAATTACTGTCAAGAGGGAAACAGAACTGACATAACTTTAAAAGGGAATGTTTTCCAGAAAGACAGGAGAGATGATCTGGTTTTAGCAGACTCGACTCACTTGGCACTGCTTTGCAATTGTTCCCATGTGAAACAAATGAAATGCATTCATTTGCTTTCAATTTTAACAATCTTTAAGGGAACAACTACCAATCTCTTTTACCTTAATTCTAGACTCTTCTAAACTCAATTTCTCAATACCACTATGTGTCTTATGCTATTTTTGTCCAAGGCCTTTATTATACTTACTAAGTATTATGACCCATGCAAGTGCTGGTCTGTCCAAAATGCCAGAATTCTCCCACTAATTCCTAAAAATGTTTATCCGGACTGGCTATCTGGATAAGTATCAGAAAAACTTGCTGTAAAGAACTCAGAATTGACCAAGTACTGTTTATTACCTTTATTTGGCAGTTCATCTACTCCTTGGGCCTACTTTGCTTTCAATTGAAAGAGAATGCCAAACTGACTACAGGGTGTGTTTTCTGCAGGTACAGCTCTGGTTTCTGAAATAGGTGAAGAAAACTTGAGCATTTTTTTAATCTCTATATTTACATGTAATAAGATGTTCCAAACTGGATAATGCTCAATTTTTGAAATACTATGCTTAAGTCACTAGGACTGCAAGACACTCCTTTCAAAAATAACCTCCCGGCCCAGATCTACTGTTTGCTAACCTGTCCATCTCCTCCTGCTGTGACTGGCTGCATCTACAGATTTCCTAACAGCACCCTTCTGGCCTGACAGAATGACAGAGGCTTAGCAAGTCCAGCAGGCTTCAAACTAGAGCCTCAATGTTCAGGCTGTAGCACTCAGACTCCATCATCTTCACTGCTTTTAGTGTTTGCAGCATATTTAGTTAGTTGGGATTGGTAATAGATGACTTCCCTTTAGATACCATTATGCATATATTTGTGAAGATCATTTCAGAAATATAAATTATACAGCTTTGTGAAAAAAAAATTTAGATCCTGTAACAAAATCCTTTAAATGAATTGAATTAAAACACTAAAAATGTGAAGAAAATATAAAATGCAAATCTGCAAATCAACAAATCCTATTTCCACCAAATAGAAGCAATGGAACCTTTGGACTATCATCCTCACATACAGATATATCTTACCAACTAAAACGCCAGCAATTTTTATTTTAAGTAAATATAAACTTCAATGAAGAACAAGTGTTAAAAGTAATTCACTGTTTTCTTCAAAGCATGCTATTCCTTGGGAACATACCCAGCTTTCTTCTGCCTGACTGAATTGGGCAATGCAGTTGTAGCATAACATTTTACTTGAATTAAATATAGCAGCTTTTTGCGTAGGAAAGAAAATCCAACGCATCACAAAATAGAAACAAACACTTTTGCTTATAGCAGAGCTGTAATTTGAGGAACATTAGCACATCTTAAATGTGTCAGGTTTTTTTATATGGGTACTTCAGTTATATAAGAAGGCACTACCAACATTTGATTTATATGGGCATGTATGTAAGCACACCAAACTGCAAATATGCAGCATTCCTAAGAAAATGAAAACGGGAGATTAAAATTCTTGGCTTTGTAAAAATGACACATGGATATATTATCCAGGATTCTCTGTTATCCCAAAAATCAAAAACGTTATTAAATAATGACAAATATATTTTCCAAAGAGCTCAATTGGGTGCTCTCAGACTCCCGCACTGAGTACACCTGGCCCGCCCCGGCTGTTACGCACACACAAACTGTGGGGTCTTTCACATGCGTCCATTTTGGTGCTGTCAGTGCTCCCCCATTCTACGGGGCAGTGAATTGCTGAAGAAGGTCCAACGCCCAGTACCAGGGACCAGTTCAGATGCTCCCCCTTGCTGACCCTCAAATGGAACTGCTGCCCAAGAGAGCCTATCTGAACTTTGCCTAGGTTTCTTGAGCATTTCTTCAAATGACTACTATATGCCATATACTTACATCAAAAGAGAGGTAAAGATTAAATTATTTTATTGCTAGACTCAGAGCAGGGATTTGCACTCAGTTTTTATCCTGTTCCCTAGCCTGCCTCAAACAGGGCTGGTAGGACAGGGCTGCCTGGCAACAACAGTGCTGTCTCAGAAAAGGCTCCAAAACCAGTGCCTGGAACATGGCTTTTGCATCACCTGACCCCAGCCTGCTTCACTGCAAACTTCCTATGTGCTTCTCACCTTGCATTCAGTACATATACATCAAGGTCTCACCTTTTGGCTATACCAGTATTGAAACCAGGTCAAACTGTGGAGCATGAAGCAGAGCACAAGCTAAAAACTGGTGCCGAACCTGGAGCATGAGCAGCCAGCTGCAGGAGATCTGCAAAACAGCTCCTCACCAGTGGCCGGGAGGCAGCTGTGGCAGCCTAGGGTGAGGGAGCAGGGCCAGGAGGCAACAGAGAGCAGCAGGGCAACACCACCACAGGGTGGGCAGCAAGACAATGACAACAGTGCTCTTGAAGGTTGGCATTCCAGTGCTACCACAGACAGCTGATTTAAAAGACAGTAACAGCGGCATCTTTATTACCACCTTTGTTTTATTAACTGCAGGAATTACAAGTTCTAAAAGGATGAGTGGACATGTCCAAAAAACAGGCCTATGTCTTATTGGCCTTGATAATTAGCAAAAAGGTTCATTGTAACCTTTCCAGACAAAAGGTAGCATCCATATATACTCACAATTCACATTAAAAACGTGTCTCAGGTATAAATTTATTCTGTTGCATTTATGAAAAGCAGAAATCTCAGTAAGGTCACTACCATTTACTAAGATAGGTCAGGATGGCAAACATCTGGAAAACATCTCATAGTTTAGTGGGATAAGGTCTCATCCCTCCCTTCCATTCCTTTGGGTAATAAAGGTCAAGCTTTCAGGTCAACGATTCTGTTAGCCTCTTACCACACTATTTGCAATTTAGAAAGACAATGAAGGCTAAAGGTAAAAACCAGACATTTCATAAAATCAGATCTCCATTATATGCTAATAACAAGCAGTTCTGAAGGGGGGGGTGTGTGTGGAGGGAAGAGGAGTCTGACTGAAGTTATTTTAAGTAGTCTCGGCTTTCAGAAACTGCTGAGCATCACCTCTTGAAAACTGCAGACTTTCACAAATGCCTAAAGGTCATGAGATATTAAGGCACTGATCACGTTTTAGACAACTTATGGACACAAACTACTTATTGTTGGGAAACTACTGATTACCATTCAAAGACTATGCGTGCGATTTCAAAATATTTCAATTGCTTTCCACACATGTATTTATTCGTCATCAATATAGACCTATTTCTTACAAATACTTAAGAATAGCCATATGCAATATTATCCTGGTTTCAGCTGGAAGAGAGTTAATTTTCTTCACAGTAGCTAGGATGGGGCTATGTTTTAGATTTGTGCTGAAAAGTGTTGATAATGTGGAGATGTTTTAGTTGTTGCTAAGTAGTGCTTACACTAGTCAAGGACTTCTCCAGCTTCCCATGCGCTGCGAGGTGCACAAGAAGCTGGGATGGGAGGGGGCACAGCTGGGACAGCTGACCCAAACTGGCCAAAGGAATATTCCAGACCATATGACATTCTGACCAATATATAAAACTGGGGGAAGAAGGAAGGAAGGGGGGACATTCAGAGTTATGCATTTGTCTTCCCAAGTAACCGTTACAAGTGATGGAGCCCTGCTTTCCTGGGGATGGCTGAACACCTGCCTGCCAATGGGAAGGAGTGAATGAATTGCTCATTTTGCTTTGACCGCACGCGTGGGTTTTGCTTTACCTATTCAACTGTCTTTATCTCAACCCACGAGTTTTCTCACTTTCACTCTTCAAATTCTCTCCCCCATCCCACTGGAGGGGGAGTGAGCAAGTGGCTGCATGGTGCTTAGTTGCTGGCTGGGGTTAAACCACAACAAATTACAACCTTAGTGTAATGAAAAAGCATGTGAGGGCAGGTAGTTTCATTAGATGAAGGTATCACCTTAAATTGCACATATATCTGTAATACGATAATGGCCCAACTGAGTCTAATACCCCTTTGCTTTCTTTTAATATTATACAATATTCAAAGAAAGAATAACCAGGCCTAATGGCCCATTAAATAGATAGTACTGAACAGCAATAATTTTTTTTTTTTTGCAATTCATTTAACATCCTCAGTACAACTTAACTGGCTGTGAATAAGATTATAAAACTTATTTCAATTGCAAAGGATATTTAAAATATGTCACAGAGAATATGCACATTTATTTTAAAATAAAGGAATTATTAATATAGTGTATCTATTATATCCAAAAATCTTAACACTTCACAACAGATTAAAGAAACAACTAGAGAATAACAATTTGTAAGAAAATGATGAAAATTTGCATCTAATGTGAAGGCCTTCCCACTGTGACTCTCACTGTGACCAAACTAGGAATTCCTACCCCAAAGAGCTTATGAACTTGATGTACGTTGATGACACTTGATGAAAAAAAAAAAACCAAACACACACCTTTACTAGTTTTACATGTATCACATTGCCAGATGCATACCCTCTCTGCTTCTGTACTATGAGAAAAGCTGTATATAGATGCTTTCAATCTATCACCTCTATATCATTTATCATTTACTAGACTTGCTTCATTTCAGGACTTCTGAAATTTCAGTTATTTTAGAGGCCCACAAAAGTATGACTTTTTCAAACTATTTTTTCTTACGTGCAAATTTCTTTTTACTTCTGACCTATACACATCAATGACTTTCTGCCTCTGTTGAAAGAAAGAAGGGTGTGCTGGCAGCAACAGAAGGCACCACTGGAAACCCTTTCCAAATTACAGCCATTTTGGGTTTTTTCTCAAAGAGATCGCCACTGCAAACACCAGAGGGATAGTCATGAACAGACAATTAAAAGGAAATAGCAGAACAGAAGACGACATTCTGGAGAGAATGCATATCCAAAAATAGGAAATGTAAATTTAAACCAAAAAATTATTGCAAATGGCTAAAGTGTGGCTTACATTTAACAGATGAGAAGAGGGGGGAAAAAAACAGGTTAAAACTTGAAATGAGCAAATTTACCTCTATAATCAAAGATGAATTTGAATCCTGATTTTGTAATTACGCTCTCGTCTTCCATTCCAAGAGGCCTCCTTCGTGCATGGGGTGGAGTTTCCAGTGACCCAAGAAACTCCTTCAAGGCTCATTTCTAAATTTGTTTTTGATCTATTTTTCTCCTATTTCAATGATACTTTATATCTTTTTGGAAAGATGATGGGTTGTATTTTGTTAAATATTTATCCAGAAGTAGCCATCTAATCCTGCCACTGTTCTACGTAATGTGAAAGAAAACCACTGGCATTTATGTAGAGCAGATATATTATAAAAAAACCTCTTCTATTCACATCATGCACAAGTGCTCAAAATTTACTACAGTGTATCCAAACCTCCCCTGCAAAAAACACCCAAGGAAATACCTTTGTATTCCAATACATCTATTTTTTCTTTTATAGTAATAAAGTTTAAAGGACATTGTCTTATTTTACTTTTAGCTTCCTAAATTGATTAGACCGTTCTCATTACTGTGCTACTTACTAAAAAGTTAAAGTCCAATGTTTAGATCACAACTGGAGTAACACACACACCTGCCAGTACATTTTTCTTTAGTTTTATTTTACCTTTTTTTACTTCCAAAAAATTTAAAAATTGTTCTTAAAGTTCTGTCAATTTTACACCATTTCTAAAATACGCTTAGTAATTACTGAGGGCATATTTTTGATGCCTCAGTAGGTTATTCACGAACCTAAAACCCATAGCCATGATTAAATTAAAGACTTCAGGATCTCATTATCATATTAAAGACTCTCACTAGCTACAAATGCCGCTGTTCAAAAAAGCCACACAAACGAAACACTCATTTTGTATTTTTAATTAAAACCTTCAGATATAATCTGGTTCCTCAGATACTGCCAAGCACGAGGGAGACATGCTGCCCTTCCAATAGGGCCACACGTCCTTTTTTAAAATATTTTAAACCCAGAGCCATTCCTCAGTCCTCCTTTATTGCATCTTTGCAACCATATGATCTATGAATGCAGTCCACGCTGCAGGCAATAGTGTCAGTTCCAAATACGTCATGCTCTGCTGCCTCTTGATTTTCTGTTTCAGAATCAACCCAGGGCAAGCCTCTTTTATAATAGGCCTAATTAACGCCCTGTGTTCTGCTCCGTTTTGACAGCAAAAAAAGATTGCCTACAGAGTATTTCAAAAGCAGATCTCTTTAAGAAAACATTAGTCTTCCGGTAAAAATAAAAGAAAAGCTTTCTAAATATTGTCATCATGTAATAATTTCATTAGCTTAACTTTTTTTTCACTTTTCTTTATAGGAATAACACAAGCATTTTCACAGTACCATTTTGAGTATCACAAAAAATGGCATCAGAAAAGACTAGTCCCCTTGCACAATGAAGCAGGAGAAGGAGGGGCTAAGCCCCCATATAGGTCATGAGTTACAAATCCTGTGTCAGAGCAGTAAAACAGTGCAAGAAGGGTGAGCCTCTGAATTCAATGTGTACAGTGTCAGGCTCCAAGTTGATTATTATTGTTGTTCAGATACAGCCTTAAAATTTTGCTCTTCTGATGTCAGCACTGAGCCCATTAGCAGTAAAAAAAAAAAAAAAATCAGATTAAGTGTTAGAAAAGGGGAAAAGAAATCAGAAATTACCTAATGAGACTGCATTCAGTCATTAGTACCACTTCAACACCATGAGCATTCTTCCCCTTTCTCAAAGAGACAGGACAGAACTGGCGCACCATTAGAAGAAATAGTGCCACTTGTAAAAGAACACACATACAACAACGCATCACTGTTAAGCTTTGGAAAAGCTCAGCACTAAATGCTGGGGCAGTAAATATCATTACAGGTTCAAAAATAATTGGGTAAATTCATGTAAGAACAGGCCATCAAGGGCTAATAAATGAGGAGACGCCACCCTTGGCGACATAGTAGCAACACCAGGGCAGCATCTGCCCGTCAGCCCCATCCCTATATTCTCCCATAGGCATCGGTTATTCTCCACTATTGGCGATAAAGTAATGTGCTAACAGCCTTGGTCTGCCTTGCCATTGGTATTCTTGTAAGGGTCTTCTAGGAAACCTGGACAAAAATAACAGTTTAACTGCAAAATAAAAGGAAAACTGTGTCCAATTACAGAAGCAAAATGCATTGCTCAAGTTAGTTGGTCAGTCATCTGGAGTTAGCGTAGTAATGTGGCTCAAGGGAGCAAACCATTGCTCTTAACTCTTTCTGGTTTGCTTATTTTTAAAGAATGTTTGATTTTGGTGAAGTTAAATATTTTCAGGAAAATTTTGTTTACAAGACAAGTCAAACAACACTTCAAAGTTTGTCACAAACATATCCATGAATCCAGAAAAAAACTTAGCCAGAAAAAGCACGAGGCATTATTTCATTTATTAGGCCGGTGTGTACAGCTGAGTAAACAGACACAATTTCCTGCATTTTGAAAGGACAGGAAAAAGAAACCCAAATGATACAGAAGACATAAAACAAACACTGTTAAGTAAACTGAGCTTTTAAACCATAAGTGACTACTAAAACCATACATGGTCCCCAGTCTTGGAGATACTGCTATTTCCATGCCACACTCTAGTCCCTGATAATGGAATCCATTAGAGAGATCGCTCTCTACCATTAAACAGTGCTCCAAATGACCTTGAAAAGGTGGTCAGGTAATGAAGGGGTGCTTCTTAGAGGCTACAGAGCCATCTAACATGGGGGGTGGGGAATACATCATCAAGTAAGAAAAATTAATGAAAACTAAAAATGCAAAATTCTATATGCATTGGTTTTGTTTCTCTGTTTGAAAAACTGGCCCGGGGGCGTCAAGTGTAGAAAGGGTGTGAGCAGAGTACTGCTGCAGAAGTTCATACTGCCGTGGGATCCAACCCCACTGCAACTTTTAAGAATCTCTCCTCTGAAAGATCATTGGTTTTACCCAAAATCAGTTTTTTAAAACCAATAAAACAAGAAACACAGTTAAAGCATAAAGCTATAACCAAATCATATGTGTATCCAACTCTAGAAAACAAGTGTAAGGAAGCATCAGTGTAAAGCTACAGGATTGCTCTATATTATCCAATTTATACACAATGATATAAAGAAAGGCATAGATAAAAGAAAATAAAAAAACAATATGAAAAAAGTTATATATATATAAAAGGAAAGGCATCCAGACACTGCATGAGAATAAAGTTTTTTGCCTAGTCAGGGAATGAAAACAAATTTCATTATTAATACAACTCTTTACTATGGCATTTACTAAGATAAAAAGGACCAGTAAGTTCTATTTGAGGTAGATGTAATGAAATACATCTAATATTAAAGGTAAGCTAGAAGTGTCAAATTAATCTTCCACTTAGCCATAAAAGTATTTTCTGTAGAGGAAAAAAAGATTTAAAGATTCTGCAGACAAAAACTTTCTTGAAAAAGTAAGAATAAACCCAAAGCAACAAAGCAGGTGCAAGGTTGCCTACCACCTCATGTGAAGTGTCTTAAGTGCAGGCACTCCAGAGAGATAAAAGGAAAGGTATTGCTACTCTAAGAACACTAAGGATTCTTAAGGAAGTTAATCTGGCTTTCATCATCCCTGCACTGGAGGAGGGAATAGTGATTTCACTATTTTTGGCAGAGGAGTGGGCAAGCAGCCACCTTGAAATGGTCTTCAGTCTGAGCGTTACCCCTTCCAACCCATAAAACAGTCACTAGTATTTTAGAGTAAGATGGGAATTGAAAATAAGATGGAAACCTGCCATTTCATTGCACATGCTGCAGAAATCGATGTGGAAATTCAAAATTAGATAATGAAGTTGTGGTGTGTTTTTAAACCATTACTTCAGCAGATGGAAAAAGGCCAAGACTTGGGTCTTCTGTTCTATCTGTCAGCAGAGGATACCAACTTTGTTACTGGAATGAAAGGACATGTGGTTCCCGTGCTTTATGGTAAACTTTCCATATGTGTAAGCACACCTAAAAGATCATGTCCTCAGGGGACAGAAAGGAGAATACTTAGGAATCTCGTTCTGCCTTAAATATCTAATTATTTTGCTTGGCCAAGATGGCAGAGACCCTGCATATAGGCAAAACAGAACCTTTATCACTTCAGCATATTTTCTAGAGAATAGTTGGTTGTTTAAATACCAAGATGGGATTCTTGGTAAACACACAAAGTGCAGGCTGAGGGGAAAAATTCAAGCCCAACATCCTCCCCGAGTCTAAGTCAAATGAAAGATAACCCCTTGCACTCACTGCATACTCAAAGTGCCTTACAGCACAAATAGCCATGTGGTAAATTTATCAACTATTTTAACTGAGCACCACATATGATGGGGAGAATCATCTCTGTGCCCCAGACTTGTGGAACTGGAGAATTTGCACCTTCCATGCAACCTCATGCAAGTTCCTGCATCACTTATTAAAACGGATCATCCTCCATTATGTTGTAGTATAACGATAAAGACTAACTCAAAAGAAAATAAAATATTCTTTTGTTAATAAGTGATACTATCTTGAAGTTGTCCTCTAAAGAGGACAAGAAGATATAAATACTGTTAAAAAAAAGCTAGAGTTTGTTAGAATAAACTATCATAGATTAACTCTTTTTCAAGACTAACTCCTTCAGCCAGAGATCCGTTTCCTTTGACTTGCACTCAATGCTATGAATACTCTCAGAGAATACAAGAAAGGAAATACTATGAATGGGAAGTGTCTGCATATGAGTATAGGAAATGACAGATACATTTACAATACTTTATTTTCAAAAACAGGAAAGAAAACAAGAACACAAAAGAAATAAGAGACAAGTGAGACTGTTACTGCCCCAAACAATGAAGACCTAGCACCTGACCAAAGAGGTGGGACTTCCAACTGCTGAAAACAAAAGCCAGCCCTGGCCTCAATGTTCCAGCAACTTCCTCTTCAAATGCATGCTGAGCTACATGCCTCAGCCAACAACACTCTTCCCTGGAAGTACAGTGAGCTCTCTCTTAGGAAAGGCACAGTAAAAATGTCTAGAACTAACCCTGGCAATCTGCTCTGTACATGAACAGAAAGAAAGGGATTGCTAGTTTATTTGGTCAAGAAATTTTTAGCAGCTTATCTAATTGTGCTGCCACTAACTGGCAAAGCCACTTTTTCCATATTGGAAAAAGACAAAAAAAATAGAAAATGCATCACTTACAGTCCTTTCAGGAGTCTCTTGTGTGTACCAATAAAACATTTGTGCCCCATAAGTGGCTACCATATCTTCAGCAACAAGGACGAGGAAGGCATGAGAGTTCAAATAAAAAAAGAAGCAGATCGCATATCTCTGCAATATATTATGGAACCGTAGGACATCTAGTATGGTGTCACATTCTCCTCTGATGTCATATTCTCTTCCCAAAAAGTCTGTTGGTAATGAGAGGCATAATTTTTAAAGTTAATTCATAATGCCTCCAGTAAAATGTGAATGTTTGTAACGTGGTACACAGCAATCTATTCCAGACACTCAGCACTCATATTCCCAGCCATGATTACCAAGTCTAAATGAAACCATTTGAGATGTACTGTCTGACTAAAGTAAAATGAGAAAAAAAAATGGGAAGCCCAATAACATTTACCCTGGAATTTATGAAAGATGCAATGCGGTATCTCAAATTTTAAAGGGCCTGCTGAGTGCCTTTAGCAATTACTTTCAGAGGGAAAACAAGTCTAGTACTTACGGATTCCCAATCTTGTCCTACAAGCAGGGACATAGCTACCAGTTTTGGCTTCCAATTAACGAAGGGAAAAAAGGAACTCCTGGACGAATCACCCATGGGCCTTACAGTGAGACAAATGGACCAGGAAAGCTTAAGGATAGGGTCCCTCCACTTTAAACAAGGCAGAAGCTTTACTGCCTTGTGTCTTGAATAGTCACATAAGTGACCTGGACTGTTTTCTGGAAATTAAACAGATATCGCAAAATGGTGACAGTCTATTGGCAGAGAGAATTTCATGAAACACTTACAGCCAAAACTAAATGCTTTTGAAGACAACAGCACCTACCTTTTATTTCTCAAGTGAATAATTCAAAATAAACATACAGAAACTAACTTCAGGACTGAAATGAACACCAGCTGCATCTCATGTATGATTTGTTAGCTTCTAGACATCCTTGTATCAAGGATCAGCATCTAACTGCATTTCTCCTGAAAACT
>WEKW01003167.1:0-10361 GCA_013389905.1 Sula dactylatra | reverse complement strand
ACAGTTAAATCAGGAGGACGAACTTGATGATCCCTCCCAGTGAGTTCACTGAAACTATCTTATCTTGTCTGTGTCTTGGATTAACCTCTGTGATTGTGATTTAGATATCTTGATTGCTTGGACCCTTCAGCTAAAGATCTGATCTAGAGCTTTAAGTGCATTGATCTGACTAATTTGAAAATCTGTCCCTTTCGAAGAAGTTCAGTGAGAGGAAGTTCCTGCTTGGGTTCCACACTGTTCTGTGAGCTCACCTCTTCCACCAAATGCAACCTGGTGGATGTTCATCACCTCAGAAACTGACTGTTGTGCCAGATGAAAAGTACCTGTGAAAGCATGTCGCTACAAAAAAAAAAAAAAAAAGGAAATTACTTGGAAAACACTAATAAATCTAGAAAATAATCATTTCCACTCAAGTGTATAGGAGAATGTGGAAGAGAATAAACAAATGGACATATTATAAAGCAAGAGGGAACAAGGGAAATTAGCTTTGATATACCCATGTGAGTAATATTTTTCTGAAATATTTTATTGTTATTATTTTGAACTCAGATATTGATATATTACCTGTCAAAGATAGAAAAGTATGCCAGAGGTGAGAATCTGCATATACTATAAAAATTGAAGAACACTCCTAAAAATGTTCAGCTGTGTTTGTTGTTAAAAAATGCACAGCATTGACCTGTATTTGTTCCTGCTGATGCCAAGAAACTCAGTGTTGCTGTGGCTAAGATTATTCTGAGGTCTAAGAGATTATACCTGTCAAGGTACAGTGATCATATACTTAGAAAAGCCATGCTTCTGCTTTAGAGGCATATTGCTTTATGAGGAGGAGGTTCTCCAAAGAAGTCAAGTGTTCAAAACTTGATCCTTCATGCAGAAGAGGAAAGCAAGACCATGTCTTCCAGTGTTTGGAGGATGTTATGAACCATCTTTAACTTGCAGAGCAGTCAGCTGTATAGACCAATACATGATCCAAAGAGTGACAAGGACTGAATTAATTTCTCTGTAAGAGAGCGTGCCTGGAGAGATGTACATACTGAATTAGCAAATGCACTGATCTGTCAATCCAGTGTATTTTGCATTTATATTCATTAGGCAGGTTTTCTTTCTTTCTATTTTTATTTTTTGAAGTGGATGATTGTGGTTTTGTAAGAGCTGAATCTTCATAAACTCAGAAAGAAAGATAAAGTTCTAGGAAGTAGAGAACAGGGCCGGGAGCCAAAAATATTGAATTTTTCAGTCTGAAATAAACATCTCCATTAGAGTTTCTAATTAAGGTTTTACTTGCTTTTTGCAAAGTCCAAAAAACTTTCTCAAACTGTCTGTCTAAAGTGACTTAAAATGTAATAGACTAAACCAGTGCCTAGCTAACTGGGGTGTATAACAGTAACAGTGAGAACATTGCAATCCTGTAGAAAACTTTGTAAAGTGAGTTCAAACTGTGGTTCCTGGATGAGTTTAATAGCAACTTCAATTCCCAGCTGTTGGTTTACACTACTTTTTCTGTACTGTGTCAGTAGAAATAGTTATTTGTTTAAATTATCTCAGATATGCTACTCTCACACCTTAAATTCCCTGAGAAATTGAATCCCCTCTGGTATCCATCCCCTTACCTCTGCACTTCCCTGCACTAATCGAATCTCACCAGAACATCATAATATCATTGTGTAGATCAACAGAATCTGTAGAATGCCACATTAACTTTCTTGTGAACTGAATATTAGCTGCATTTGACAGTAACTGATATCAGATACTTGTATAATCAGAAGTGTAAGCAATGCCATAGTATACTGTTCTGTAGTGGCCAGTTCTGCTTTTATACAATAGAAGCAGGGTCAAACCCAACTCTCCAGATATAATTTGAGCAAAGCCACTCATGTACGAGCTTCTAAGACTGTTTTTACACAGAGCAGTGCATATGTGATACCTACCTCTGCACATGAATGTAAAGTTTCTTCATCTCAAATTGTTGCCCACTTGCTTTAATGAAGAGCAAATACCAAAAGGTAAATGCATACTCATGCTGAGTGTGTCCAATTAACTCAGGAAGTGTCAAGCAGAGGTGGCACACATCATGTCCCTGCAGTCTGCCTTCAGGACAACATATGAGAAGATCCACAGGGGTACTAAAGCACTGTATTTCATTCTGCTCTGTATTTCTGTATTGTAGCATGTGCAAAACAGGAAAACAGCAGAACTTGTTTTGCTACTTTTCTTTTTCTGTTCAAAGAAAAGTGAGCATAGGTAGAGTATGAGTTGGAATATTAAAACATTTACCTGTACGTTGCTGGGGAATTTTTATGGTACCCCTTGAGGTGAATTAAACACAAGTTTGTGCTTAAATATTAAAAAAAAATAATGAACATTAGGCAGAGTCCTACCACCATAAGTGGTTCTACAAGGAGTCTGCAAAGAAGTGTCATGAGCTAAGGCCTAATATACCCTTGCAACAGCAGCAATCCCATGAGCAGTTTCATGGGGTGCTTTAGCTCAGTCTTGGGTCCATACCCCATCCCAGCTCTGCTGCCCAATGGTGGCTCCTGAGTGCTCAAGGTCCAGGAAGGCTACAAGGCAATGCTTCAGCTGTTAATCTCATCACCAAGGGAAACTTCACTCCCCGACAGGGAGTCCTTCTGTCTCTGGCATTCCTCCTTCCAGCCAGTTTAACCCCTTCTGTGAAATGTCTGAATCCTCTTCTTCATGGACCAGCATTAAGTACATAGTTCAGACATCAATATTAATCCAGTCTTAGTCTTGCTGGCAGCAGGATATAAATCCAGCAACATTTGCCACCATTCTAACATTTTCAAATTAGTGTGTTACATTATGGGTGGAAGCTTATTTTGAAAACCCAATTTAAAACTGATCTTTCAACAAAACTTCTTTAATCATATGAAATGTATGGTAAATTTTACCAATCACTTGGTAAGAGGAAGAAAAATAATTTGGGACAAACCTCAGAAGACATTTTTATGAGCAGGAGAAAACATAATTAAATCACACTGTAGACAGGGTTTTTTTAGGATCCACCCAAAAGTTGATATTCATTTTCAGATTATTTAGTCATCCTCTATAATATTTTTTGAAAAACTGAATTTTGCTATCTCAAAAACTAGTTTTGCTGATATATTTTACTTTTCCATTCATTCTCCCCCATTTTTATTTATTTGTTTTAATTATTCAATGTGAAATTACTCTACCTTGAGAATTACAATTCTAGCAAATTTATCACATTTCCCTTAATAAGACAATACATGAAGACATAGAAATAAACCCATCTAGTTTTGCAAAAAAGAGAATATTTGTTCATACAGAAGAACAGAAGCATAGAATGGTTGAGGTTGTAAGGCACCTCAGTAGGTCATCTGGTCCAACCCCCCCGCTCAAGCACGGCTACCTAAATCTGGTTGCCTAGGACCATGTCCAGACAGTTTTTTAATATCATCAAGGATGGAGATGCCACAGCTTCTCTGAGAAATTTGTGCCAGCGCTCAGTCACCCTCACAGTAAAATGTTTCCTGATGTTCAGAGGGTACCTCCTGTTTTTCAGTTTGTGCCCATTACCTCTGGTCCTGTCCCTGGGCACCACTGAAAAGAGTCTGGCTCCATCCTTTTTGCACCCTTCCTTCAGGTATTCATATGCATTAATAAGATCCCCCTAAGCCTTCTCTCCAGGCTAAACAGTCCCACCAGCTCTCTCAGCCTTTCCTCATCAGAGAGATGCTCCAGACCCTTTGTCATCTTTGTGGCCCTTCACTGGACTCTCTCCACTATGTCTGTGTCTCTGTTGTGCTGGAGAGTCCAAAAACAGATACAGAGCTCCAGGTATGGCCTCACCAGTGCTGAGCAGCAGGGATTTAAAGTTTGAGTAGATGCTTCTCCTGAGATTAAGGAAAAGAGAAATACAGAGAGAAAAACAAATCAGAGGGAAAATGAGTCAAAGGTATTCTGAGCTGTTTCTACCTTAAAAGGGATGACTCAGATATTCAAATACAGAAGATGGACAAACAGAACACTATCATGACAAAAAACTACAACATACTCTGAAATCTGGTCAAAATTAACATGATTTTTACATTCCATTAAGTGTTCTACTTCTCAGGAGGGAAAACTACAATTTATGTTTAGCTAATTCACATGAAAACTACAACCATTGTTTGGATTTTATGTTAGCCTGGGTAAGTTGGATCAAAAATTGAACTCCCTGTGAAGATACAGGAAAAGTGAATCTTTCTGCTAGCTGCTGGTGTTATTTTTTTTCTTTTTATTTTCTCAATTATATCTATACAAGATGGGACAAGAGTACAAAGCTGGAGTCTTTGTACTTCTAATCATTGTCCTAAACTGAAATCCAACACTTCAATCACAGTAGGATCCATCCAAACACCCTCCCACACAGATAAATTATTAGAACAATCTGATTCATGAAATCTCAATATTCAGATACATTATGGTTAAAAAATCCAACAGCTGAAGCTTCAAGAGTAGAATTTAGATGCAATAAAACCACCAGCTCAAATATCACATAACTACAAATCATGACACTGGTTTTGTCAATAAATAAAACATCTGAAAATAAAATTTTAGTTTCACATGAAATTTTAGTATTTTAGTGTTTGAGGGATTTATTTTTCATCCTGAACCAAGGCAAAAAAATGAAACTTTTGATTTTTTATGGAAATAAAATTTATGTAACAATAATTGTCTTTCCTCTTCTGCCCCTCACCCTCTCTTTTTCCTCCTCTTTTATTTTTTGCATTTCAGAAAGAAGTAAAAGAAAGAATGGAGGAAGGGAAGAAGGGAGAAAGGGAGGTGGGAAGGAGGGAAGGAGAGAATGGGAACAAGAATGAGAATGAGAAAGATGAAGAAAGAAGAGAGAGAAAGATAAATCATTATTGTAATTGTTATTAGTTTCATCCATCATCTTTGCTTTTTCTTCTCAAAGTATAAATTACTTCAGATGAAAAATGGTAAAAAAGGTTGATGTGCTCTATTAGCTGACATACACACTGCATTTTGCATTTATAAACGGAAACAAATTATTTGGGACTAATGCATAATAGATTTGCATGAAACCTTCTGACTTCCAGCATTTTTCTTAAAATCCTTATTAAGCATCAGGATAATATTTGATGAGAAACAAATGTCCAGCTATTCTGGATGCTAATGCAAAATAGTAATTAGGATGGGTAAAAATTATGTATTAGGAAATCCTAGACTCCTTTTCTACAGGAATTATGAAGGAGCTCACACACACACATATCTATGCATGAATATGCTCAAGTGTCATTTGCATGGCAAAAGTGTTGTACAGCTTAATGACAGCCTAGAGTTCAAGGCTTCAGATAATAGCTTTATTATTGCTCTCTTCACTTTGAAGTGCTGGTTGCAGGATCCCTCATCTACAGACTTTGCTCGTTCTTTCCTTTTACCAGCAACCCTATTGAATTAACTTTCTACCATTATTTCTAAATAGACAACGTGACAGGATAAAATATTAATCAAATACATCGCCTTTTTTCATGAATGCGCTTTAATTTTAAATATATGTGCATGCATCTCTCTGTGTATAGATACATACTATATGTTTATATTTGTATGTATTTTTGGTGAGTGTAGTTGGAAACGCAACATTTTTTAAACCAAGCAGTTCACTTAAGTTCGTTGAGAGAACTATGCTAACAGAAAAAATATTTTTCTTTAGTATTATTATGTGCACCATACTTTTAAAGCTAAACTGAACATGATACAAAAGTTTAATGCAAGCAATCTCTTTAAATTAGCCAATAATAGGTAGGAAGTCAGTTTACATAATTTCTATAATCTGACAACTAGTTAAATATTCAATAAATTTTTTAATGAAAAAGTGATCAGAATAATAAAACCTGATCACTGCTTGCACAGCAACCCATACAATAATTTAATAATTAAAAATTTTCCTTGGATTTTAGCGTTAGGACTAGTTAGGAAAATACTATTTTTGGAATGTCATGACAAAAAAAGATAATTGCAAGAGAACACTCATTAAGCAGAATATCCAGATATCCAAAAGAGAATATCAAAATCCAAAATATTTTTCAACAGAACCTCTAAATACTTAGCCTGGTTTTTTTCCAATGCCATTGCAGCCCATAGCATTGAAGGAGGGAACCTGATTCCATGTAAAACCAGCTTCAGTTAAACGTCACTGCAGACATTTTAATTAGAGCAGTGCTAGAGTTCAGACTTTCTTGGTACAGTTATAGAGAATATTTCTGGAACAAATGGATAGGTTTATGTTCTATAGCTATTGCACTGGCCTTTTGAGTATATATATATATTTCTGGAGGGTTTAAATCAGCATGACGTACTGATGCTGTTATGTGGTGTATAACCTAAAGTTCTGATTCATTGCATGTACTCTTCTGCTATACTTGTACTCATCTGGATAACCTGTAGTCCCATTTCTTGATTGTATTTAGAAAGTAGATTCTGTTATGATTTTTTTTAATGTATTTTTATTTCATTGCAGCATTTAAATGAACTCAGAACTTTTAGTTAAAATCTTTTGCGTATTTTATACTATTCAGTGACTTTCTATATTGTGCACTAGAGATTTGTGATATTAAAAAAGCGCTATAATAATTTCTATCAGTTAACAATATTATAGTTAAATGCCAGCTAAATTATTGAGAGACTTTGTTTAGCACTGTGGGGAAAATCTAAACTGAAATGCTAGGAAATGTTATTACCACCTATTCTTCATCAACAGATTTGCTCTTTTTTTTAAGGGAGATTCATTATCATCCTGATTCAAACTGAGTGGCATTTCCTTCATCAAAGGAGGTTTGGAGATTTTAAAATAAAAGTAAACAGG
The DNA here is from genome assembly GCA_013389905.1 of Sula dactylatra. NCBI lineage: Eukaryota > Metazoa > Chordata > Aves > Suliformes > Sulidae > Sula > Sula dactylatra. The sequence continues at coordinate 3,505 of WEKW01003167.1, read as the reverse complement.
TAGAAATAGTTGAACACTTCTAGATGAAATAGAAACCAATCTGAGTCAAACCTACCAGAAATCTCAAAGTGTCCCAAGAGGATTTTATGTTTTTGAATACAGAGAAAACAGTTTCAAGAAACTGTATAACCTTTTCAGGATTATGACTGACTTAATAGCCCAAATGCCTTGGTACAGAGTTACATCAGTAGCAAATGAGCTCTAGAACTAACATGCATATTATTTAACCGCACACTGTGTGCATAGCTGAACCAGGCTGTAACGTCACACCACAGTTTGCAGTTGCCTAAGTCTTTCCCTGCCCTTGATCCCTACATATCCCATAAGTCCTCTACAATCCCAAAATGCTCTTCCTCTGCATCCCATAATGTGACCCATACCCCCAGGCAGCCATCCCCTCAGTCTAAAGGGTGCTCTAGCATTGCTTCATCGTGATGGGTTTCACACCTGGACAGCATGTCTGAGGCAGTCCTGGGACAGCCCTGGAAAGGGCTCAGACAGGGTGTCCTTTCCTCTGAGTCCTTAATTTGGGCTTCCCCCTGCCATTGTGCTCCAGTGCTCCTCTGGTCTTCTGCAGATGGGCCTTTGATGGCCTCATAGCTCCTGGGCTGGGCCTGAGAGTAGCTGCAGGCACGGATTACTTGGTCACCCCCTCCTGCTCTCTCTAAACTCCTTTGCGGGTTTGCATATGAGCTTTTGTCGCCTAACCTAGCATTGCACATTCTTTGCTTCAACAGTTTTTCAAACGTACTTTACCCAGTCTGGCTGATATGAACATGGTATAATAAATATATGGGGGTTTAAGTTAAGGAAAATTATTATATCTTAATATGTTTATTTACTAAATACTTTTATGGCAAGATGATGGTAAGAAAGAAAACCTGCCAGTGAAATAAAAATAGTAGGTTAAATCCAAGCCTACTCTATCATAAAATATAACAGCTTTTTATAGCCATTCACTGCTTTGGTCCAGCTGGTACAAATTGAGATAACTCCTCTGAAGCCAATTTATAGCAGATAATGAGCAATTTCAGTCTTTCAAGCAAAGAAGAAAGAAACAAGATGTGGGACATGAAGGAAAGATGATTTTCAGAATGTAATACATCAGAGAAAAGAAAGGCAGAGTCTAGGAACTTGATTCAGATGACAGTTTCATCTGTCAGTAAGAGGTTCTTATACTGTTTCAAGGTGCTAGTTGTCCAGCTAAGGTGCTGTGGTGAGCAGCAACAGAACATCCAATGTTAACTATCTTTTACGGCAAACCACCCGTATCCCAAATCAGAAACAAAGACCATATGTTATTGTATCAGTGAAGGATTTTGTGTGCAGATGTGTGTATATGTATGTTGGTGTTATTCCTGTTTAATGGCAGAGATTTTGTTAACCACTTTCTTAACAGAGAGAACAGAATTTTGTAGCTAGTCTTCACTGGAGATCATAATCAGAGAATTGGATAGCCTTTGCCAAACTGAGAACTCAACCTGAATGGATACTTGCTACAAAACACTCAACTGATATTAAATAGCATAGGTTTTCAAGCTAATGTAAACACTCTAACTTAAACCACTTGAGGATATGACATGCTATCTCTAGAACTGGCAGTTACTTTCCAGACTGGTATCATTTTAAAGTATGTGCATGAAAGGGATGAACCACAAAGCTCTAAGGTTAGTTTGAATCTGCAACACTTCCTTTTGATATACTGGTAGGAACCAAAGGCCACTGAAATATAAAACCACATCAAAATCTGTTATTTTATTTACTGGGCTTTTTTTTCTTAATAATTCTTTATTCTTTGAAGCATGTTTGCAAATAATTCTACTAATTAACTGCAAATAATTTCTAACCAAATACTGAAATCTATAACCTGTGTTCATCAGTGTGCTGTAACTGTCCCACACTGTATTCTCATTGCATATGATGGAAATTATAAGTGAAGACAAACTATGAAGTACTTGAAGCAGTTATTAGAAATGCAAAGAAAATTTGTCTTTGATTATTACGGGGAATTGTAAGTTACCTATGGCCATGGATTCACAGTGATGAAATCTTCCCTGAGCAGCCCTTAATATCCTCCAAATTAAGTTTTAAAAATAATCTGTGAATACTAAGTTAGGAGATTTATTTGATTTAGGTGGACTTCCTAATTCACTTAGGCTTATGTACTCCTTGGTCATTAGAATGTTTCATAGCGCATTAGTCTCAGTCTGGCACTTAGTAATTTTAGAACATATTACTGGGGTAATGGATACTATTTCTATTTCAGTCCTGTCCTTTCTCCCATTCATTATGATTGCATATGTCATAATCTGTCTGATGTTGCATTTTCCATAGTGTCTCCCACCATGGTACTTAGCAGCTTCATGACCACAGAGGTAAAATCTTTGTGTTGTAATACAACAAAATTAAAACCTCCTAGTTCACTTCAGCTAATGTATTTACTAGCATGTCATGGAAAACAAATCACTTCTTCTGTTAACTTCACAAGTGCAATTAAGAGTTCTATGAGGTGATTTGCACAAAAATGGAATATCTGTTTTATGATAGAACTGGCTTCAAAAGGTCCCAAACCAACAAACAAACCTTGTTTCCCAAGCATCTGCTGAGTACTCATGTTAAGTTTCAGGAAGCTCAGAAACAGTGCAAAAGAAAATAGCCTAAAAGAAAAAGTGATTATTCAACTAAAATATCATAACAGAAAGTGACTCATTCATAATTATTTTCTCACTAATTGTTGTGGTTTAACCCCAGTCAGCAACTTAGCACCACAGAGCTGCTCCCTTACTCCCCCACCAGCAGGATGGGGGAGAGAATCAGAAGAGTAAAAACTCGTGGGTTGGGATAAGAACAGTTTAATAATTAAAATAAAACAATAACAGCAACAATAATATAATGAAAAGGGAAAATAATGAGAGAGAGAGAGAGAGGTGCGAAAACCCAGGAGGGGGCAGGGTAAACAACCAAAACAAACAAGTGCTGCTACCACTCACCACGCACCGACCCAACATCAGCAGTCCCGGAGACATGATTGCTCCCCCCATGACGTCATATGATTCCAGATGATACGGAATAGCCCATTGTCCAGTCTGGGCCAGCTGACTTGGCTGTGGCCCCTCCCCTCCCGGCTTCTTGTGCACTGGTAGAGCATGGGAAGCTGGAGAAGTCCCTAACTAGTATAGACACTACTTAGTGACACTTAGCTGCTACTTAACAACAATTAAAACATCAATGTGCCATCAGCACTATTCCACCTAGAGCAAACAAAATTAACTCTATCCCAGCCAAAACCAGCACGTTTTCCACCCCTTATTCCATACCATTTACATCATGCCTACGTCCCATACTATCCAATACAACCTCACCAACCACCACCCCCTTCCCATACTTTGACATAATACACAGACATCATTCCCTTAGTTTATGAACAACCCCTATTAATTATCCACAAATGTCTGCAAAAATGTCCATTGAGTTCATTGGCTATTTTCACCCAAAATCAAATCCC
>WEKW01003165.1:0-16953 GCA_013389905.1 Sula dactylatra | reverse complement strand
GCCCCAGTATATTTTCTGATCCTATGCTTTAAACCCCTATATGAGATCCTATAGCTGCCTGACAGCCTGTTCTATATGTTGTACAGACAAGTCTTGTGTGGAATGAATCTTTCTAATGCCTTTTGTAGCCAACTTTCCCCCTTCTTTCGCAACGTCTCCTTTTATGAGTATGACATTGAATCAGACTGTCTGATCTGTTCCTTTTAGACTTTTGTCACTTAGATTCTTCTCCCCAGTGTCTTGTGGCAGATGATTACTAAGGTTATTCTTTTTCCATGTTTGTTTTTTTTTTTTTTTTAATTGTAACCTAGGCATTGTAGCTTGCATTTCTCTGTAGAATATTGTAGAATATCTGAAATACCTGTCTCCCCATGTCTCTCTATTTCTAAGACATTAACAATTTTATTACTGCTTCCATTTCTGTAGGTTTATATTATCAATATTTTTTTAACCTATTTAGCTTCCTTCTGAGTCTTTGATCAGCTTTAATATAGACCACTTTTATAACCAAACTATTACTCCTTTTAGTTCTCTCTTCTACCATTGTAAATAATCCCTTACCAGAAGGGATTATTCTTAAAAGGTGTAGTCTCACCTTTCCTGCCAGGTATAAACGAAGCATTCTCATTTCCTCTCCTCTGGGCTTTATTTTTACAACCCTTTCATTGTTTTGCTTGCCTACTTTAGATTCTCTCTGACTTATTAATGTCCTTTTTGTAATAAGCGCCCAACATGGCATGCAGTACTTCAAAGCACAGGTGCTAAATTTATTTTCTATGAATAATTCAGTCCATGCTCTTTTAATGAACTGGTCCTGCCTCCACAGAAGCATCCATTTCTCGTAAGTGTGCGCCAAATTTTTTGTGCAAACAAATTTCAGGTGATGTGATTTTGAATAGTTCAGCTATTTGGTTTTGGTGGTATATGACTATTAATATAAGGTCTTGTCTTACCACAGTGTTCCTCAGTTAAATTGCTGCAAAGGGCTTATGTCTTAAGAGGACTTTGACATGCTCTTGAGTACTAGTAGTGTTACAAATTCAGCTCATCAGCTCAATTTCATCAGTTGAATCCATGCTCTTAGTCCATCACAAACGTGAGATGAGATTTTTGCCTCCCTTTCAGATAAACAGGTTTAATCTAAGACCCTGAGTACAGCTATTACTGCTCATGAGGTTTCAGCACATACATCTGTATTCCTGGTTGTGTATCTAAACTTAATTTTCCCTAAATGTGTTCCTAAGCAGCTTCAGCTAAATTGAAATAAATACATGGCTTAAGATGAAATGAGAACAGATGCAAACACCTTGCAGAAGTGCAATGCAATTCTGCAATCCAGTCCTGTCTGTGAGCCACAATTGCAAGAGTGAAATTTGTCGGTGCAAGAAAGTAGGATTATATAGTGCCATTCAGTGAAAAGAAACCAAGGCAGATCTGCCAAGACAGGCAAACATAGAAGTTATCATCAGAATCTTTTATCTATTCCAATAATCATAATCTGAATCCTGTTCCAAGAATTAAAACACAAGCAGTATCTAACAACATAAGCACAGTCTTTCACAGATTAAGCGTCGAGTAAAATTTGGAGTGGTTTCATTCATGATTATATAATTTTTAAAATACAAGATTTAAAAAAAGCATGTAGCTGGGTCCTCATCATTTGTCAGTGAGTCAATGAAGGATAACAGTGCTTTACGTTTTCTGTTATTAATCTGCTTGCCACAGTCTGTGGGACTGGAGACATTGAATTTTGACAGGGACATTGAATCTTGTAACAAGCTGTTACAAGAATAGTCCAAGGAAAGTATCACTTAAAATTATTTAACAAGCAATTTGTTATTTTGACTTCATATTCAATGGCTTAATTGCCTAGACTGTAAGACATTGTGTCAAGACCATTTTCCTCTTCTGTGCTTTGCTGTGTGCCTCAGGTTGGGTGATACCGATAATGTAGTGACACAGATACATAGTAGTACTGAAATTCTGTATTAGTTTAGCTCTGTAGATAATTTGCATTTTTTAATTCAGCTACTCTAAATAAAAAAAATTAAAATATCAAACTAGAGATTTAAAAGTCTTGCAGCATGAAATATATCTGAATTTAGAGATGAAGTATCTCTGACACTGTATTCTGAAGGGAAAATTCAACAGACAGTAGTCCTGAATGTTATATCTCAGGTAGGCAAATCATCTGTAATTCCTCTATCTGCAAAGTGAAACATCATTCTGGTCTTGGCTACTAGCTCTGATTTTAGCATTTCTCAATTAAGGAGGCCATTTTATAGTGCATTTGAAACATAGTAGAAAATTTCTATCCCATCCCTCACGAACAGTTATAGGAGATGGTATTTCTTTGACTGATGGGCTGGCTTTGACTTTCTAGTAAAAAAAATGAATTGCAGCCATAACTATGAACTCTCTATTTCCAGTTCCCATAAGTGCTCTTCTATTGTATATTAAGGACCTGAGATCTGAAAGAAGATTTAGTAAAGAGGACAATAATTCAGAATTAATAGAATATCTGGAGTTACTTCAAGATATTTTATTGGCTAGTGTACAGATTATTACTTCTTCTTTAGAGTTCATTTAAAACACATTGCTTCAAAATAGCCATATGTCTATCACATTTAATTTTTGTTATGACAGTAATAAAGTGAATACAAGTCATTTCTCTGGGATTGATTGTCAACAAAGGTTAAATGTCCCAAGAAGAACCTTGTGTCTCAATCATTGTGCCTGAAAGAGGTGTGGATAGCTTAAAAACTTGAAAGTTTGCAAGTACACAAAAGTCTGTTCTATGGCATAAAGATGAGAAACCATATCAAAAGGAAAATGTGGGATGGGATATAAAGAGGTATTCATTTTTGCACCAGGATGAATTAAATAACTGAGAACTGTTCTACAAATAGTTCCCTGAGACACTTCAGGTTGGTGTAATGAAAACCAAGCACATCACACTGAATTGTAGTAAAAAAGTGTAGCTTGGCTTTATTACAATTTGACAAACAGAGAAAAGCAAATAAAATTGCAGGAGAAAAAATGTGGAAGTTGAAAGTATTCAGAAATGGCAGAAGTAAAAGAGAGAGCAACATTTGAAAAAACACTTCAAAGGTTTGTTTAAAGTGTATTTGTAGTAGCATGCTGCTCCCAGCACACTAGAAATCAGTTTTTTTGGAATTCTTTGTGTTTGATGACGATAAAAATATTTACTGTTAAGGCATAGATTTGTGAGCAAGATTATTTGGCAAACTGATCTAAGTAGGTGACAGAAAATTAGCTAATTTACTTGTGGCAAAATAATTTTCCACTTTTTGCCCACTGTGCCCAGTTCTCTAGGCCCTGGAAAGTGTTACAGATTGAGTATCATTTGGAGAATCTTTTAATAACAGTTAAACAATGACTTTCAAATGCAGAATGACAATAATGCCAGAATTTTCCCGATTAAAAATAATATTTAGTTAATACCCCATGATTATCTTTTGAAGACCTGATGGTACGTGGGTTATTTTCAAAACAAAGTCTTTGAAATTTTGTAGTGATTATGTTATGTAGTCATGTATTGAGAATAACAAATGGTAGCATCTTCTGTAGGAAAACACGTATATCCTTGTGTTATTTCTAAAATATAATATATTCTAAATAAAGCAAATAGGATCCTCCAGATTAAATGGATGTTAAGAACTCAGTTCAGGAAAATTCTCAGAAGAGCTTAAGCATGATCTCCTCAGCTTTCAGTGTTTTTAAAACCAAAATCAATAGAACAACAAAGCCCATTCAATCCTTCTAGAATTGAGTACCCTGAAGGTGCCAATGGGCCTTGGTCTCCCTGACCAGCCTCCCCTGGGGCCTCCCTCATCCTCTGCCCTTGGGCCTCGAGCCCCATTTCAGCTCAGCCTGGGATCATCAGCCCCTGCCTAAGCCACACCATGGGTGTGCCTGTCTCCAGCTCTGCCACCACGTGTCCCTGCCTGGCCACAGGCCTTGATGATCTGGACTCCAACATGCAGGCTGGCTTGTTGGCTGGACCTCAGACCTGCCTTTCACCATGGGATTGCCTTATGATCTGGACTCATGGTTGGACCTGGCCACCATCTGCAACCTGTCCAGCTCACTTCACTTGACGGGGTAGGATGGGGCCCTGATCAGTGAGGTTCTTGTCCTGCTGACCTTGTCCTTCAGGGAGCAGACACCTCTTGTTGCTCCTTGATAATTTAAGGATAATTCCATGTATTTTACAACAGTAAGAATTAACTCTGCGTGAATTCAAACCATGCAATCCGGTGTTTCAATAGTTGCTTTAGGTTCATTCTATTATAAATCCTGGTGAGGGAGGAAAGGAGACAAAATACACAAACTACATGCTCTGTTGCCTGCTTCTGCAAAACAATTTAAAGGGAATGTCCTAACTGAAAATGGAAGTCTGAAAAAATACTTTTCGTTATACTGGTAATTAACTTCCTGCTGTGAAAAGTGCTGTGTGTCCTGTTGGTTTCTGGAACACAAATCTAAGAATGAAGAGAAATAAGCCTATCTGGTGAGAGAGAATATACTGGGCCGAAGAGTTTCAGAAGATGATAGTCAAAGACTTGTTTTCCGATACTGAAACAGCAGTAAGTACAAAATCGCATCTGTTACATAAATACAGTGCCAAGGATGGCTGAATTTTTTTCTTTACAGGGTAGTTTACCTCTGTCATTTTTCTGCTGTTTTGTTGTGTGACTCTGTAAACCCATTGTGATGTTGGCATTGATTTTGTTTCTGAAAAAAAACCCCCAAAACCAAAAAACCCTACCAAACAACCAAACACAAAAACCTCAAACAAACTCAAAGAATTTTCTGTTATGAAAGAAAAGCAAATGATTAAGCAGTTTGCAAAGAGACCATTGATCATGCCAATTTAGGCTGATTTATAGTAGAAGGCACAGTATGCTTTCTAATCCAGGTAAATACTGTTAAATTCTTAGTCTAATCCACGGAGATTTTGATAGATGAATATGTGAAGACCAATACATTGAGCTGCCTGCATCTTCAGTGTGTTACTTGTTTTTACTCTTTATTTTTATATTCCTGTTAAAACAAGAATGGGAAGTTCGGTATCCAGGACACTGACACACAACGTGGTAGAGCTTTTCAGGGAGATGCAGCAACTCTTCTTCGATGGATGTAGCTGCTGAACAACTTTGTGGTAGCAACATAACTTAATCAGTTCTTTCTCTGGGCTGTCTCCTTGATTCCCTCTATGTTCTGCCACTGCCCTGGTAATAACAATCACTGTTACTTTTCTAATGGAATTGTTTTACAGCTTGACCAGTTTCCCGATTCTAGTCATCAGATGGGCACACAAACACCTCCTCAAGCACAGGGCTGCATGCTGTGCAAGGGCAGGAATAAGTGACTGGGACAGAGGAGGTGATTACCTACCATAGGAAGTACTGCTGGTGAATGTGTAATTGCAGCTAGCTCCCATTGACTTTCAGCCCGTCACTTGTGCTTATGGAAAACTGAATCATTGTGTATGGCCCAGCAATAATTCCTGTTGTAGACGTCCAGCATATTTGATTTGACTATTTGGTGTTTTCAGACTGAAATACCTGACCTCTCTTGGCTTATCTGTCTTTATGTGACCCCCTGAGTGGACAACGTGAAGACTGAGCTGCAGCTATAATTACTGGCTCGCTCAAACATTTTGGAGGATCCGAGCTGTTGTGAGCACTTACTCTGCTAGCGAAACCACGTGCAGTCACTTATCACAGCCTGCTCTCATTTCTCTACCTTGGAAGAACTGAGTTTTTGCAGATAGCTGCTTAACAATTCTCAATCTTCTTCCAGCTCCTTTGCCCCCTCTCCAGAGGGACCATGATCCATAGCGTAAGAGTATAAGACCACATTCATATTCATAAATTGAATGTATGAAGTATGTAACTTGAAGTTAAATTGAAAAGAGGAATATGAATTTTGGAAGAGGGAAAAAAAGCCTTTCAGAATCACTTAATCTCTTTTTGAGCTTCATCATTATAAGACAATACCTAGAAGAATATGTGTCTTTTATTAACCTGAAAACCATATTGCTTGCACCTTATATTAAGTCATCCTGTTGCTTTCACTGGGGCTATTTAAGAAAGACATGAATCAGTGTAATGTTGTTCGAATCTTGTGGTAAGTAATGCTTGAAATTATATTTTCAAGGTGTTTTCTCTTTCGTCTGACTTGGGCTGCCTTATGAATGTATTTTATTAAAATTAGAAATGACATTTAACATGATTTTCTGACTCAGCTATGGAAGCTTCCATGTTTCTGTGACCAACCTGTAAGCAGGCTGGATACCACAATCTGAGAGACCATAAGAGTTTGAGAATTGCTTTCCATGGTTTGTTCTGAAACTCAAGGTGGGATTGGTTATAGTAAAGATAATGGTGTTCTTGTTCTTTGGTTTGCTTTATGATTGGGGCGTGGGGGCCAAGGTGGCAATACTGATGCCATCACATCCAATGGGAGAATAAGCCAGGCCAACCAGCGCAGCAAGAAAGGTGTCTTAGCTGCCTCATGAGATGACAGTCAGGAGACCAACCACCTCAAGGGTGTGCATGGTTATAGTGGGTCCTCATGCACCCCTCCAGGGAAATCTGCATGCTCAAGTACCTTTCTGAAATGCTTGTACAGCATGGGGAATAAACTGGAGGAACTAGAGATCTGTGTGTGGTCGCAGGGCCACTCTCATTGCAATGACAGAGACGTGGTGGGATAGCTCGCATGACTGGAATGCTGTCATGGATGGCTACAGGCTTTTTAGGAAAGACAGGCCAGCAAAGAGAGGTGGGGAAGTTGCTCTTTATATGAAGGAGCAACTGGAATGCATTGAGCTCTGCCTAGGAGTGGAGGAAGAACAAGTTGAGAGCTTGGGGGTAAAAATTATGGGGCAGACAAATATGGGTGACACTGTTGTAGGCATTTAATACAGGCCACCTGATCAGGAAGAGGAAGTTGATGAAGCCTTCTACAGACAGCTGGAGGTAGCCTCACAATCACAGGCCCTGGTTCTCGTGTGGGACTTCAAGCACCCTGATATTTGCTGGAAAAGCAGCAGGGTGAGGCACACACAGTCCAGGAGGTTCCTGCAGACCATTGAGGATAACTTTTTGATGCAGGTGGTGGAGGAGCCAATGAGGCATGATGTGCTGCTGGACCTTATACTAACAAACAAGAAAGGACTGGTTGAGGATGTGAGAGTTGGGGGTAGCCTTACCTGCAGTACCCACGAGACGGTGGAGTTCAGGATCCTGCGTGATAGAAGCAGGGCAACAAGTAGGTTTACAACCCTGGACTTCAAGAGAGCCAACTTTGGCCTCTTCCAAGACCTGCTTGGAGGAACCCCATGGGTTAGGGCTCTAGAAGGCAGAGGGGTCCAAGAGAGATGGTCAATATTCAAGGACCACTGCCTCTGAGCTCAAGATTGGAGCATCTCTGTGAGGAAGAAGTCAAGCAAAGGAGCCAGGATGAGCAAAGAGCTTCTAGAAAAACTCAAATGGAAGAAGGATGTTTACAGTATGTGGAAAAAGGGACTGGTCACTTGGGAAGAATATAGGAATGTTGTCAGGGTATGCAGAGATGCAACGAGGAAGGCCAAGGCCCACTTAAAACTAAATCTGGCAAGGGATGTCAAGGATAACAAGAAGGGCTTCTTCAAATACATCGGTAGTAAAAGAAAGACTGAGGAAACTGTGGGCCCACTGCTGAACGAGGTGCACGCCCTGGTGACACAGTATGTCAGCACTCTTCCTGTCTCCGCAGGAAGGTGGAGTTGCTGAATGCCTTCTTTACTTCAGTCTTTACTGCTAAGGCTGGCCCTCAGGCATCCTAGCCCCCAGAGGAGAGAAAAAAATCTGGAGAAAGGAAGACTTCCCCTTGGCTGAGGAGGATTGGTTTAGAGATCATCTAGGCAAACTGGATCTTCACAAATCCATGGGCCCCAATGGGATGCACAAGTGCTGAGGGAGCTGGCTGATGTTCTTGCCAAGCCACTCTCCATCATCTTTGAAAGGTCATGGAGGACAGGAGAGGTGCCCAAGGACTGGAGGAAAGCAAATGTCACTCCAGTCTTCAAAAAGAGCAAGAAGGAGGACCCGGGAAACTATAGGCCAGTCAGCCTCACCTCCATCCCCAGGAAGGTGATGGAACAGCTCATTCTGGAGGTTACCTCCAGGCATGTAGAGGAAAAGAAGGTCATCAGAAGTAGTCAACATGGATTCACCAAGGGGAGATCATGCTTGACCAACCTGAGAGCCTTCTATGATGGCATGACTGGCTGGGTAGATGAAGGGAGAGCAGTGGATGTTGTTTACCTCGACTTCAGCAAGGCTTTTGACACTGTCTCCCCTAACATCCTCATAGGTAAGCTTAGGAAGTGTGGGTTAGATGAGTGGACAGTGAGGTGGATTGAGAACTGGCTGAATGGCAGAGCTCAGAGTGTTGTGATCAATGGGGTGGAGTCTGATTGGAGGTCTGTAACTAGCGGTGTTCCTCTGGGGGTCTGTGCTGGGTCTGGTCCTGTTCAACATATTCATCAATGACCTGGACAATGGGACAGAGTGTACGCTCAGCAGGTTTGCTGATGATGCAAAACTGGGAGTNGATTGAGAACTGGCTGAATGGCAGAGCTCAGAGTGTTGTGATCAATGGGGTGGAGTCTGATTGGAGGTCTGTAACTAGCGGTGTTCCTCTGGGGGTCTGTGCTGGGTCTGGTCCTGTTCAACATATTCATCAATGACCTGGACAATGGGACAGAGTGTACGCTCAGCAGGTTTGCTGATGATGCAAAACTGGGAGTAGTGGCTGATACACCAGAAGGCTGTGCCGCCATTCAGCGAGACCTGGACAGGCTGGAGAGCTGGGCTGAGGGGAACCTCATGAAATTCAACAAGAGCAAGTGTAAGGTCCTGCACCTGGGGAGGAACAACCCCATGCACCAGTACAGGTTGGGGGTTGACCTGCTGGAAAGCAGTTCTGCTGAGAAGGACTGGGAGTGCTGGAGGACAGCAGGGTGACCATGAGCCAGCAACATGCCCTTGTGGCCAAGAAGGCCAAGGGTAACCTGGGCTGCATTCAAAGGAGTGTGGCCAGCAGATTGAGGGAGTTTATCCTCCCCCTCTACTCTGCCCTAGTGAGGCCACATCTGGAGTGCTGCGTCCAGTTCTGGGCTGTCCAGTTTAAGAAGGACAGGGAACTGCTTGAGCAAGTCCAGTGGAGAGCTACGAGGATGATTAGGGGATTATCTGTCTTATGAGGAAAGGCTGAGAGACCAGGGTTAGTTTAGCCTGGAGAAGTGAAGACTGAGGGGGGATCTTCTTAATGCTTATAAATATATGAGAATTGGATGTCAAGAGGATGGGGTCAGACTCTTTTCTGACCCAACAACAGGACAGTGGGCAATGGGCAGAAGTTAGAAGACAGGAAGTTGCATGTGACTATGAGGAAAAACTTCTTTCCTGTGAGGGTGACAGAGCACTGGAACAGGCTGCCCAGAGAGGTTGTGGAGTCTCCTTCCCTGGATATATTCAAAACCCACCTGGACATGGTCCTGTGCCCCCTGCTCTAGGTGTGCCTGCTCAAGCAGAGGGGTTGTACAAGATGATCTCCAGAGGTCCCTTCCAACCCCTGTCATTCTGTGATTCTGTGATCTGAGAAGGTTAAGAAACAATATCTCAGTTCTCTGAGCCAAAGGCAAAATGCAGTTATAGTCTTTAAACTAGTTCAAACGTTTATGTTTGTTAATATATAGGAAGTTTTTCCTTCACTTACTCTCTGCCCAAGGTGATGGTTAGCTCATTATCAGCCACTAACAATTATCTCTTGCCTTCTGCTAGTTCAGTGTATTTGTATTTCAAAGTGGATAATTCTCTGGTTCTTCTCTCCCCAATTTATTTTCTTTAATTGTAAAAAATCAGATGGGATAAACTTATTCTAGAGATGTCTGGGCTTTGAGGAATCCAGCCATTTTTTCATTATTACATGCTTTTACATTACAGTTTATGCTAATAAAATAAAATCTGTCAAGGCTTTTTTCATTCTCTTTTAAATATTAAGTTACACTTTGGAACATAGCATAGAGAGTTTCTTATGAGTTTGATTGAAGTGTTATGGCTCCCTGCTGGCTCGTGGAGGAGATGGTAATGGATCTTCACACTTTTGTCTTCAGCTTGAGCTGGGGTCTTCAACCGTATCAGCCATGGACTTGGCCAGCACATACTGCCCAATGGGTTAAATGAGCACCGTAAAACTAGATAAGAATCTTTCTAAGACTTCAGTAAGGTCTGGACCTGATCCTAAATAAACATTAAAAGATTTGAAAGAGACTTAGCCCCAAGATGTGCTTTACATTTATGAGCCACAGATTTTCACATGGGCCAGAAAGAGGTTTTGATGAATGAAATGGCAGTAGTTCAGCTGTGGTGCTAACAAATACATTGATTGCATGTAAGCAAATAGAGATTTGACTAATGTGCGATTTAATGGCCACATAGGGTCCTTCCAGGCTTACATAAGTTATTGATAATGAAATGTTTCATGCCTCCAGTATATTTTACCCTTCAATTGGAAGTATTTGTGATCTAGTAATTAGCTCTACTGAAGTTGGCACATATATTTTGCCATTTTCAGGGGACATAATATGTGTGCAAAGCAAACAACTTGTTACATTGTAGAAGAGAGGTAGATGTGTTCTTTAACTTTTGTTTCTATGAGAAATATTTTATGGGGCTTACAGCTGAAAGCCAATCTCAACTGCTACTGTGGAGTGATAGTTGCTCTACAATAAATTTACAATGCTGTCATATGATGAAATATATAGATGTAGGCACACAGTTGTGTGATAAATATTTGATTCTGTGTTTTTTCAAAGACTCACAGCTTGAATCATGGGCTTTTGTTGGTTTTCTTTAGAGATTGTATGAGGGTAAGTTGATTTCACATTGAAAAAAGTACCTTTGGAGGGGAGAAGAGAGAGATTGAATACTGAGCACAGGAAGGTTTATTAAAAACAGTAAAAGGAAGACAAGCAGGAAAAAGGAAAAATTAAGAAACAGAACTTGTGACAGTCACTCTGTCAAGCACTGAAATAGACTTGTTCTTCTCCAGCCTGCCTGCTCAGTCTTTACTGTTTCAGGCTGCTGAATCCTGTACTCTGTCATACTTCCCAGGTCTTTGGCTTGTCTGTTCATTTTTTTATTGTTGTTCACAGCAAAGAAGTCTTCTCCAGAGGACTGTAGTGGTAAAGGAATAGAAACCAGGACATCCATCTTAGTTATAATTATGACCTTGTGACTTTTAAGGAGTATTGGAAGGATTTCTTGCTCAAAAATTCCCCAGAAACTGCTCGTTCGTAGTAACGATGTTCCAAATGAAACTGTCAGTGAACTGTTCATAACACAAGGTCAGTGAATCATCTAATGCTAGTTAGCTGTGGAAAAAAGTATTCCGTAATGTAGATGCTGTTAGCATCTTATAGTTTATATCTGTAAACACGGCATTGAAAGCCCAGTATCCTCTGTGAATTATCATTTAGCTTAGATACATGGGAAAAAAAAGTCTTCCATCTAAGCCATATTTCTGTCTTTGTATTAGTCATGGTTAACACTGTTTGTCACCCAACATTGGTGGCTGACTAAGCTGTGCAATATTGAAAGACACTGCATCCCTTAATAGTGCCTGGGGTTGCAAAAATTTTTGCTTTAGAAGTATGTGATATCACTTCTACAGCAGGAAGCATTTGTACATGCAGGTTGCATTCTCCTTGGTGCGCAGGAGCAGCCTCGAGGCCAGACTTGAGGCTAAATTCATCTATAGACTTCATATTCTCCAGTGCCTTCAGGGTTGCTTCTGAGGTAACAGTAGTGTTTCTGGGAACTCCTGTTTCAGCACACACTCAAGCGTGCATTTATTTGTATGCAACCTGGCAGTCTGCTGTGGCTCTGTCACATGTGCATCAGACGTTCATGCAGTACTTCTTAAATGGCCAGCAAGTTTATATGCCAAAAATGTAGATGGATTTCCGTTGGTAGCAGGAGTTCAGGCTGTCCACAAAGAAAATGTGGAAGGATAACGGAAGCCTAAGTATAAGACTGGCCAGAGCACATACAGCAGGAACAGAATCCTTGATGAAACAGAAGCAACAATAATAAAGAAGGAAGTGGTGTTCAGAAGCTGTGTGCCATCCACGCCTTGGAGTATAGAGGAAATACAAAAACGTTCAAGCTAGGCTATTGCTTCTTATTCGTCTTCTCTCATTTTTTCATTTTCAATATGATGTCTTCTGTGGATTTCCACATCCACCGTTGCTCTGCTTTTGTAGAGCCTCCCCAGGTGTATTGTCTCCAATAGTTTTGCACTGTATTCTTTTGTGTAGTTTTTCTTGCTGCTTCTATTATTTGAGCTACTTCTGGCCAAATATATTGGTCCAGATAAGGGAATTACTTCATGCCTCAAACCCTAAAACAGTAATAAAAAAGGAGTACTGGAGAGGGAAATCAATCTTTTCCCTTAATCATATTGGTTAACTCTTCTCCAAACCATCATTTTTTTGTAGGCATAGCCCTGCACTGGAGTTACTGTCAGCAAGAAAAAAAAACCCCAATCTCCTAAATAAAAAAAAAAAAGAGACCCCCTTTTTTTGCTGATAAAATGATCTCCAAATATATGGCATGTGTCTGCCTAAACAGTACAATATAAATAGTAGCACAAGAATGACATAGAAACACATTGCAGCAACAGTGTCTTTCACTGAAGCTACAAGGAGTCATGCTACCACTACCTTCCCTACAATCATTATGGTAGCGGTAGGACTGGCTTGGTTAGTCTGGCAGCTGTCCCTAAGTGCACAAAATGAGATGTGGAGACAGAGAGGAAAACTGTGCAAAGAAAACACATTTCTTAATTGAGCTGGGACTGAAGATGAAGGAGTCTTTATGAGAGCACCTTTTATTATCTCTCTCTGCATCAGGTACAAGAAGTGACCTGGAGCACTTTGTGTTAGAAATATTTTCCACTGTTATCATAAGCATAGCAAACAACATAGCACAGCACTCAAGACACTAATGTGCGTTGGCAGTATATGCAAATGCTGTAAAAAGAAATTTTCATTTATTTATGTACACTGCTATCAGTGTGGTGGGGATTGAAACTAATAACGTCTGAATTGTTTAGCTGTTTTCTGGATAAACAAAAAACATCAAATGTAGGAACCTGATAGTATATATGTTAGTTTTTTAGATGGGACCACTTAAAAAATATTTTTATATATTGTATTCTAGAAGGTGCTTTGACGCTGAAGACAATTGCTCTGTTCTCTGAAGAATTGCCATGCTAATTGAGGCTCTATTTATTGAGGTGTTATCATTTTTCTACTAGAAAATGGAACGTTGCTTTTCTAGCTACTTGGAAGCTTATTCTCTAAGGAAGGGTGTCCATTACTCAGGCTAGTTGTCCCTATTCCAGCACCGTTTTCTTAATCCGAGAACAAGTCTTGAATTTGCAGGACAGAAAAAAAAGGAGGAGGATTGATGTAGCTCAAGCTAGACAAGAAGAAATTAAAGCTTGACTGCTTTGAAAGATGGATGCCTCCCAGCAGGAGCTCAGAGAAGAATTGCATGTAAGAATAGAAAGCGGGGACAGGTTGCTGGGAAACGGATTAATGAGCTGGAAGATAAATTGAGAGGAAAAATTAAACAGCAGATAGACCCTGCCTTTAGTGTCACAAAGACTGATGTCCAGTTCCCTGTAAGTGAAGAAGCTGTGAGTAAAACTTCCATCTTAAATCCTCACACTCCTAGTTTCCAGACCAAAACGTGGTCTGGGATCACATCTGGTGGTGGGGCAGGTTGGGGTACATTGCTCTGCATGTGTGTCCTCCTGCCAGCTCATGGTGGTTTCAAGACCTGCCATAGAGCATGGATAATGATTCTCTGATAGCATTACATGGGAGAAAGGCAGAATTGGGCCTTAAAATGAGAAGAGTTACCAATAGCGTGCTCTGTTAAATCACGTTTGGATGCACGTACCTTACTTCACTTAAGCAGATGGGAAACCTTAATGTTTTCTGTCATTTTTTTCAGGGGAAAAAATGCTTTATTTATTGATTTCAACAGTTATCTGTAAAAATAAACGCAATAGCTGAATGATTGCTTTTGAAAACAAACTATTAAGATGCTATGCATGATGTACATGCACTGGAACAGAATCAATTTGTCATCATTTTACAATCTACATATTTGGGACTAAGGCTAAGTCAGACTTAGATGGCTAGGGAAACCTTTGACTGTCACAAAAGTCCTTTTGTTTGTCAAAGTAATGGTGTTGATACGTCATTGCGAATGAGCCAGTGATGAAACTTGTAAGCAAGGACATTTTGGATATGCATGGGAGATCTACTGCGGTTTCTCAGACAAAAGGAGAACATGTCCTGTTTGGAGCGACAACAGTGGAAAAAGCAGATTATAGAAATGGGTCATGCTCTGCAGCAATATGTAATGCCTGAGGGAGTATCCAAGAAGCGTCTAAGAGCTGGAATGTAATGACACGGTTATGGATGGAGCAGCTCTGCTCATCCATTGGAGCAGAAAGCAAATCCATCACATTTCAAGAGCAAGAGAAGACAGGTGCAACAAGAACTGAAGAGAATAAAGAGTTACATACTGTGTAAAGCTATCCTGTGCTAATGCCTTGGCATGGAGTCCTTTTGTACACATTTCCCAAAATGTAAGCCTTAGGCTTTTTTTGGTAAAATCTTATAAGCCTTGATTGTGCTTTCAGTTAACTTGGTGCAAATTTAGTGTCAATCTGTTTAATTCAGTAGAGTTACTTGCCATTTTTACTATGGTGACTAAAGCAAAGTCTGGCCTCTATGGATGTTGTAAATTTGAATGCAGAAGAGGGCAGTTGTGTGAAATGATGCTCTTGTCAGAGCATGTGAACAAGAATGTTAACAGGAAGGAGGTCATCCTTCCAAATTTATAAAGTTTCATTAAATTAAGTTTTCTAAAATTCTGGCCTTTAACCCAAGCAAAGGCTAACATGGGACAGAAATATATAGGCTGTATAAGTGGGAAGATGAAGAAAGCAGCCCAGCTGAAAACAGGCTGAACTCACTGGGCAGAGAATGATATAATTACTGTGTTTTGGCCTAAATCTGATCACACTGATCTCAGTGGTTGAGTATCTAAGCTAAAGGGGGCTAGAGATAGAAATACTATGGAAAGTTTGGGCAAAAGCTAGGTGGCAGACTGGTTAGACTGGAAACTATTTAGACCATATGGATCTAGTAGGCAGAGAAAAACAAAAGAAAGAGAGGGAAGCAACACCTGAAGCATGGTATTTTTAGACAACAGAGAGTATTTTATTGCTGTTTGCTCATCTTCCATGTGAAAGAAGGAGGGAAAACATGGGGAGTTTGTTTGTTTAACCATACTACATATAAAGGCAACTGAAGTAATTTTAGGTTTTGTGCTATTTTGCCATTTGTCAAAATATGCAGATATGCCTTCTTTCTCCTGATTGTTGATGTACTGCACAAATTGCAGCATGTTGGACGGTGCTAAAAAGGTTGGCTTTGAAAATACAAATAATTTCTTTGCTTCTTTTGGCTCCCCTGGCCTCTTTCTGTAGTCTGGCAAAAGGATGGAGACAGCATGCTCTCAGATTTCTACTTTTTCTTACTCTCTGCGAAGTTATGAACAGTCATATGCCTGGTGAAGCATCTGGTTAATCTTTAATTCTGTAGTAAATAAATTCTCCTGCCTTTAGCACTGATGTGAAATAATGGGACTGACCTTTAATTTCAGACCCTAGTCTTGTGGGATAAAGTGAAGCATAATGCTTTTTTTGCAGCTCCAGGAGGTTCCCTGTTTAATATTGGCAAACGTACAATAGGATCTCATGTCTCATTATCAGTGGGCAGTTTTAGGGATTTCATTAGAAGTATTTAGAACAATAACAAGAGATGCCCATTGTAGAAGCTCATTTATAGCATCCTGATGAAGCTTTTCAACAGAGGCTCCCTATGAGGCATCTCAAGACCTACCATTAGGAAGAAACCTGTCTCAAGTCAGGTAATTGCACCATGTTTTCCTCACTCTATCATATGTAAAATTCCTAAGAACCACTCTCGTCCTTCAACTGTTTTTTTTTCCATGATAGTCCTATGATTGATAAGATATTCACCTTGAATCAGATGTAAAAAAGAACTTAAGATGAATATAAATTTGCAGGCATAATTCAGAGTTCTAAATTCTTACAACCCTCATTATGAAAATGAAATTCCCCCAATGCAGACATTGGACATGTGGTATTAGGAGTCACTTGAAGAATATGAGAGAAATGCTCAAAGGAAGTGCCATTGTATTAAGATATTATAAGGAAACACTATCAAAGGATCAGAAACACGTGCTAGAAACTTGCTTTTGAACCCATAGTTATCCTAACAAGCTTCAAAAATGTGAGGCGTTTATAGAGGATTTTTGGAAAAATGGTCTTGAAATTGAAATTGCAGAGGATTTAAATATCAACTCATTGTGTTTTCATTGCACTCTTAGGCCGAAACTTTCCAGTCCTACTAATCCGGACAGACAGAATTTTTTCTGATTTTCTCTTCACACCGATTTGCTTATGCTTCACATTTCTACTAATGTGTAGCTTATTGTCTGTTAAATATGCAGTGATTTTTAGCAATGCTGATACTGGTATAGTAAATCTCAACAGTGTAACCTAATGCAGAGATGAAGTATCTTCATCTCTAAGTCTCAGCTGTTAAGAAGTCACATTATAATTATGCCAGTACCTAATAATGTTTGTGAAGGTTTCTTTTGTTTTGTGAAATACACTATTAGGTATCAAATTAAAGAAGAAATGACAACACCCAGCCCTCACAGCTGTGCACTCTTGTCATGGTTTTAGCTGGGATAGTTAATT
>WEKW01003164.1:14659-25415 GCA_013389905.1 Sula dactylatra | reverse complement strand
AAGCCAGCTGCTGAATGCAATCTTAGCTCTACTTGACATAAGGAATTCTTCTGCCCCCTGCCATTGCTGCCCAGAAGAACCACTTATTTTTATGAACATTTATTGCAATTTGCTTCTTTATTATAGCATCCCTTCAAGAAAAGAAACATTACAACTCAGTTTAAGACATGACATTCAGTAATAGCCATATAAAGGGGATTAAGTGCTGAACATCTTCCTGCAACTAAATGCAGTCCTACTGTCAGAATGGTTCTAGTCTGAAGGGCCATTCATGCCAAGGCCATAGAAAAAAACTACAGATCTCAAGCCATGAAATCAGCTGCCCATGCCTAGGAGAGCACTCAGCAGTCTGGGTGCTATTCATTGTCACAACTGCCCACTAACACCAAGAGGACTGAATGACACAAGAGAGGAAAATAGGACCTGTGTTTTCGTTGTAATTCCTCCATCTCTGACCCAATCCTCAAACATTTTAAGGTTAAAATCATGCCCATATTTAAGCAAGAGAATAGGAGTATAGGAGTGTAGAAAGGGGAAAAAAGGGAAAGATATACATGGGGGAAACACCATCACAAGATGTCAGAATGGGGTATTGTAGTTTCACGAAAACAGCTCTATTGTCCAAATGTAAATAAATGTATGTAATACTAGAACAGATTAGTCAAAACTGTCTTAAATGTACCCATTGAAATCCCTATTAAATTGCTATGTGCAGCCTTCCATCGTGTTACAGGAATAAGAGTACCTCACTGTTGGACAAGGTGGATCTCAGTTCTAACTCATTCCCAAAAGTTCACAACTACAGTCATCAGAATTAACCTTTATTTTAGCTTCATTGTTAAAGGGCAGGATAGGGGGAAAGTCTAAATGAGTCTAGATGAAAGTCTATATGAGTCTAGAGAAAGAATTAGCCACAGCACAAACCCTTTTATTTGTAATGAAATACTTACCAGCACTTGTTTAATTTTCTCAAAGTTGAGTACAAAAGCTATGTTTCAAATTGTGTGAAGATGTATCTTTTTTTGGCCTTTTTTTGACATTTATTGATAGATCAAGATGAGTACAAATAATTATTGGGGTTTTATGGAGCACACATAGAACAATGCAATATGTAAAATCATGCATTAATAGTTTTATAATTTCACCCTGACATATCTCTTATTCCTTAATAAAGTTTTATTCTGTTAATAAACATAAGCAGGAATACAAGTATATACCAACACTTCAGGTACAGAGCAAGACAGATGGAAGATGTCGTTACTGATACATTTTGTCCCTGCCTGTTTACTGGCTCTTTCAGTGCCTCGTACAGGCAGTTGTCTGAACAGTGGTCTTCATGAATGGACCTACAAAGCATGAGCTTCATCTCATGTAACTTGGCCACCTAGAAATTAAATTGTCCTCTAGAGTCAGCAGAAAAAGAGGAGGAAGGTACTTGCCTCTGTCCGTTGAACGTGTAGGGAGACCAATGACTGACTCACACTGCTTGACTTTAAGGCAGCACTGGGTATATTAAACCCATGGCACATTAAATCCAGGTGGAAATTCTGATCAGCTTCAACTAGCTTTGAGGCCATATGTTTTGTCAAGATACTTCTAACACACTTAGCACAGTGTCAAATGATGGCAGTAAACTAAGCGCTAGCATTTTTACCAAGTTTATATCAGATAAGAAGTTTGTGGGGTATATGGGACAGATATGTAGGGCACAGGCATTTCTGAGCTCCAAATTCCTCTGCAACAAACAGCAACAGCAAAAGAACAGAAACCAAAACAGAACCAAGGACAACAAAATCAACAACAAAAGGAAAGAGTCAAAGCCTGAGTGAATATATAAAAACTGTTATATGGTCAGCTATTTAGGTAGCAATGATAACAGAAACAGCTTTCTTTCCTGCTACTATTCTGGAGTAATCAGCTAATATTATCCACTCTTATGTCATAGACACTATCCACAAAAAAGATGATCTGTTAATAATTGCATATACTCTTCCCTGGCTGTTTGCAGTTTTGGAACAAAGGTTGCACAGTTGTTGCTTCCTGATTTCAGATAGCTAGATGGCACATAAAACTTTGCAGACACTTGCCCTCTGAAGGCTGAGAATGATAGAAAATGTTAAAAACTGATTTCTTTCTTATTTTAATTTTTTTTAAATCCCATCCACTTTCTCTTCCTAACAACTCCCCCCTACCCTCCCACCCTACCCCCAAAAAGAAAGAAAAAGAAAAAATGCCTCCTACTTTTTATGCAAACATTTGGGGGTGATTTATGTCATAGCAGCTGCTCTCAAGCCCAAACTGATAGATAGGACAAGATATGACATAAATCCTAAACGGCAAACATAACTGCTGCATTCAGCTGATATTATACTGTCAATTTCACATAGATGCTATAAAAGAAGGCAGCTAACCCTTTTGGCAGATGTGAATTTTTGTATTATTGCTTTTTTTTTTTCACCTTCAGTCCTCATTTGGGAATCTGTTGAAATCTTTATTATTGTTAGCTTGGTTTTGCCTTTCCTGCTCTTTGGCTCCTCATTCCCAGGGACTTTCTCTTCTGTCACTGTAACTTTGTCAGTTTGTTCTCAAAGCTGCCAGTCCAACAGACATCCCTTCACACCTTCTCCTCTGCTGTTAAACCAAACTGCACAGAACAGCTCAGTCTTTGTAGTAAAAGAAATAATGAAATTTCTATTGCACTCTCCCATTGTATAAGGTGTTGGGGAAGTGACAAGACGTCAATGAGTGGGTGAAGATGTACAATGAACTCAGAAAAAATTAAGATCTCTGATGGCACAATGACAACTTAAATAAAACAAATAATACAAACACATGGTCAACAGAAAAAATAAGAAACTAATTCATTATGATATTTAAGTGAAAGTCATGGATTTTTCTAGATTGAGAGTTCAAAGATACTGAGAAACAGGTCAGAAACTCAGGTCAAACCCAAGACCAGTCCCCTCGTCTAGTTTGGTACTGAAGAGAAACCTTTCTAAAGCCAACACTGCCTATTTGTAATCTTTATTTTACAGCTTCATAGTTGACAATGCTTCTAGTAAGGAGAACCAACTGCTGTTGAACTTTTTTTTTTTTGTTATTAGTTAGCCAGGAAAAATCTATTCCAAATCCATCCCCTTGTGTTAAAGTTTTTCTGTAAGTATATCTGAAAGCTACTGGGGAGTCTCTGAATTTTAGCACACTGGATAAAACATAATGAAATGGCTAAAATCAATAAACAGGATGAGATGGTCATTGTTATTCCAAACTTGTTTCTTCAAATTGACAGTTGTTAAGCCTTTTTAAACTAAATTGAGACCCAGAGTGGATGACATACCATTGACTAAGGCTTACCACATGACAGGGATTTTCTTTTTAGGCTCATGTGAATTTTGCTGTGATTTGTAAGCAAAACTTAGATGCAACTGTAGTATTACATCAAAAATGATACTTTAGAAAGTCAGTGAAAGGAAAAAAGGTGGTCAGTTTGTTCTTCTGGTGACTTGTGATGCTTTTAAAACATGACAAATATTTTAAACTAAATATTGGAGAAAAATATTTTTCAGAAGTTGAAAGGTTGGTGGGCATTGATTGATGCTAATATCCCTGTTCATGCCACCTAGGCTTTAAAGAAAAGTCCCTAGTATTGTTTACAAATCTATAGTACCAAGGAGATTTTTAGGACAATGTAAAATTTTCATCCTCCCAACATTTCTGCATTATTAATCCACCCTAAAGAATTTGTTAGCTAAGACCTAAATTACCCCACAACTGAGAATAATTCTTTTAGCTGTAAAGGTCTGCTGGCAGGAAGGGGAATGATAAACCCTCCAGGGTCACGTTATGTTTCTGGTGCGTGTGTAACTGTGTATCCCCAAGAGAGGCACAGGTGAAAGAACTGCGCAAAGGATGCGGAGAGAGGCAGGTTTATACAAGTTCGTTTGTCCCAGGACTCAGGGTAATGCACTGCTACTCTCTCTAGTCTGCAGGTAGGAGATTATGGCTCTGGAGAAGCTTTGTATCCTGCAGTTTAGGCAGTGGGTTGGAAGGATAAAATGAAGCACCTGGAGGCCTCCAGATTTCCCTTGCATGCAGCTAGATTACTGACTTCATGCAAGTGAAGTGAATTTCACCTGTGGATTGTATCACATCTAATCTTAATGGATGTTTTGGACTGATGGTCTATCTTTTTTATTCTTCAGTAATATTATTACCTAAAGAATCCCTCGAAAGCCTATCTTACATATTGCAAAAGAGTGAATTTCTTATTCTTTTTTGATATTTTTTTTGAAGTAATGGTAAAAGCAAATGATAACAAGCTCAACATTGCATTAACTGACTCCACTTGGAGCTTAGAAATATGCAGCACTTAATCATCACCCATGATTTGTGAAACACTATGAGAATGCTCAGAACAAGTGAGTGAAAGAGTTTTGTTTGTGGCATTCACAAGGCCAGAGCAAAGCACTCTGATCAGTCTAGTACATAAAGACTAAAACCATACTGTCAATGAAGCAAGAGCTTCTTAACAACCTGCGTGGTCAGCCAAAAGGCTGCACTTAGGATCTGGTACAGATCAGGTTACAAGCTCATGGTGTTCCTGTGTCCTTTGTCCACTAGTGGTCAGGGCAAGCAGAGCTGCAGCTGAGCTTCCTGTTTGATAGTTGGCCTTCCCACAGAGCTGGCTGTGTCATGGTAAATTCCCTGAAGATAACAACAAGAAAAGATGAGCTAATCTACATGCAACTAGTCAGTTGGGTTTAGGTAATAATCACGGCCAGGATAATTTATAGTGTTCAGCTTTTCTCAGCATTACTGACATGCCAGATCTTAGAAATTGTATTAAGGCATAGGCTGACATGAGTGCAAAGTAATTTGCACAGAGCATGAGAGAAGAATTGCAAAGAACTTTCATATTGTTAATTTTTATTTGAACTTTGTCTTCATGCTGGCTTATAGGAGTTAATTCCTATCCTCATTTCTAATAGACAAAGATTAATTGGTCCTCTTTATCAGAACATTTGGCGATTAGGGATGTTCTTCACTCACAAGTATCTTCCATCATGGAGTGTAGACGCTCAATAAAAAGATATGCTCCAAACCAGGGCATCCATTTTTCAATATAGCAATGTACAGCAACAGGTTACTGCTTTTGTAAAGCTATTACTTTTACTGTCAACATGACTGCTGCTAGAAGTTGTCTCATTAGACAGAATAAATTGGAACTGCATAAGAAAATCTGACCAGGCAAGAAATTAAGTTTTATTATATACCTGTATATACCTAAACACACATGTGCATGAGTGCACACACATACAAGATAGTATGACCAAAAGCATAATTGTAAAATAAGCGGTAGGGAACACAGGTAGATATGACATTTCTGAAACAGAAATAATTGTTATCTGCATATGGACAGATTGATATTTTAAGTATAATGTCAGTCCTATCAGGGGCATTAAACGGTAAAGTAAAAATGCCCAGATGCCTATTTTGGGGATATTATGGAGGGGCAAGAAAAGTAGAAACATCTTTTTAAAGAAAATGAAAACTGAAAGTTATTTTAAATAATGTTGTAGATGTGTCATTTCAATAGGAAGTCCTGAAGATGGCTCTGGGATGTAAAAATAAACTTAAAAATTTGAGGAGTAATTGATTTCCCTACGAAAGCCAGTTTAATCATGTAATTTCCTCAGTGACAGAAGCATTAGAATTGTAATCCCTGAGGGTACACAGATGAAGGAGTGAAGTGAGCCAGCACTGAAGTTCTGGCTTGGGTTGTCACTCATAATTAAGTCTGGTTTGATTGCGTGTTGAGCGATGGTTCAATCTGCTCTAAGTATTCATCCAACAAAAGAGATTTCTCTGTACAAGATCTTTAGGGGTTGAGAACTGGCAAGGTAAGCTTGTATCTTCAATCTTTTTCTGACCACTGATTCCACTGTATATAAATGTAGATAGCTTACATAAATATAAAGTTGCAGGGTGCATAAATAATTAGGCCTCTATTGTATTCTGAATTTTCCCACTCAAAGCAGTATTTGGGCATATGTATGAAAGTGTGTTCATGCACATACATATCAACCTGTCTGTACAGACACATACTTTTCCCCACTGTGCATTTCTCTTATGTTCCTGTTTGTTTGTATTTGCATCTGTCAGTCTCTATACTTTTTCAGAATTTTGTTTCCATCTATAATAGCTTCTTAAATCAGCTGCTTATTTAGGTATGTGTAGATTTTAACTACATTGAATGATTAATGCTTCTATCTTTTCCTAATTACTTACCAGACAGCTACATTGCTGATGCAACATGCCAGCATCAAGTAAGCTCTGCAAGACTGCCAGGCAGAAGCATTGTGCTGTTGAAATATACATATTTCAGTCCATTGATGATGCTATGTGATCTTTTCACTGTATGGAACATCTCTTGAGGAAAGAAATAGAATCTTAGATTAGTTTATAAGTCAGCTAAAATAGGTAAGAAAGTGGATTGTCCTAGATCTTGAGTTGATACATGTGTTAGTGCAGTACCACTCAACCATTGGAACAGTGCAATTGAGGATGGGTGTTTCATATATGAAAGAGAGGGGTAGATTTTATTGGTAGGTCATTTATAAACAAGAAGCAGATTTGTCTATGTCTGTCCACTCAGTGTTCATAGCCAGACTAATTTAAAATCAGATATGCAACCACACAAGCTTAGAAGATATAAGTCATAAATTTTGTAAGTCAATCAGCAATGCAACATTATGATTTCATGGATTCTACCTGAAGAGAAATAACCATTCTGATCTTAGCTAAAAGTCTAACTGAGGCCAATTATACCGATTTACATCAGCACCATATCTTATTCAAAAACTTGACGTGTTGTCTGAGGAAGTTCTCGATAGGTTTTTTTAAGCCATGTATAAAATGCTTTACCAACATTTTGTGTGTGGCACAGTGACTGCATACAATGTTTTATTGGCATTAACATGTATCTTGATGATTCTGTTGCACTCTTCATTTTAGGTAGAAGAAATGAAACACTACCAGAGAACTAAATTACCTATATAGAGTGACTAACCCGCTGTTCTTGCATGAAACATGAGAACCACAGTCTGCAAATTCTGCCACACTCATAATTACATTGAAGTACATCTTAAAAACAGCAACAACAATAAAACTCTTCCTTTCCCCTCAGCAACTAAAACCTATCTAGGACAGTTAGGGTAACATTTTTGAACACAGTTTCAATAGAGTAATGTGGGAACTAGAAAACTGGGCCAAAACCAAAATGGCAACTGCATTGCATTTTGTCCATATCTCATCAAGGAAGGGCAGACACCTGCAAAGAAAAAGCAAAATAATGATAGCATCTCCCTACAGAAGTTATTCCCAGAAGACCTGTTTAAAACTGTTAACATTAAGGGATTATCTTTGACATCTTATGGATTTCACTTCTTGGGAGGACTTGACCAAGGTCTCCATGAAGATCAAGTATGAGAGTCCTTATACTCACAGGTCATAGTCTGCAATTTTGCAGTGGCATTTCTATCTGATATAAGGGACTTGTGTAATATTTGAATTGCTTGAGTCCAGACTGGCATTTTTCTTTTGGGCTTTTACATTCCTGTTTCAGTTCCACGTTAGCAGAAGCTGTGGGAGTTCCTCAGGAGACAGAGCTCTGGGTACCCTAAAGCTTTCCAGGGCTGTCCAATCCTAAAGAGGACAAGTCTGTATTGGGAAGGTACTTAGGAAACCAGTGGATACTAAAGCTTCGTCTACTCTGTTTCAGCAACGCGTGTTTGCTTGGCAGTGATTCACATGTATCCTCTATGTACAATACTTCTTACACTTTGTTGTTAAACCTTTCATTGATTATGTAAAGTGAGTTTGCATTTCTCATTCTTTTTCTAGTTCTGTATCTCCAAATTCTATATTGGAAACCAATATTGTTCCTGGTTTTATCTGTGCTTCTTAGAGCAGTTGTCAGAGCAGCTGGGGACCATTACATGGTGAGTTAACTTCCACAGAAACGAATATAGTATCTTGGTGTTTAAAGGTGAGATTTATCCTATGGAAGAACATAAATTCTTGCCAGATGGTACTTTGACAGAGCTTAGCTTTTTGTAGTGCAAGAAGATCTAAGTAATTTTTACATCCAGCAGCAGTTACGGTGGGAAGCTGTGCAACGTGATGTCAGGGAGTAGCAGGAGTGGGGTTGCTCCATGAAGCAGGGCTGGGGTCCATCCAGGGAGCCCCACTGGGCTCAGTGGGGCCTGGGAGGGGTGCAGGGCTGGGGTCCCAGCCTGAGTCTGCCCTAAGCAACTTGACACACAGGCAGGGCTGCCCAGACAGGCTGCCTGGGGACATGTAGCCCTGCCAGTGCCCTCCAGGTCCTGACACATGGGCCAACAGATTGTCTCAAAAAATAAGTACATTTCTCAAAAAATAAGCACATTTTTTAACCACCAGGTTAAGAATCTTATTCCACCAGTAAAAGTACTAGTACTTATAAGTTAATCATACTCTGAAGAAACACATTCAAGTTCAAGAATTTTTTGTGTTTATTCTAGTAGGTTTAACAGGCAAAAACTAAACAGAAACATTAGATTATATTGGTTTCTAAAGCTGCTTACAAGTGGATAGTTCTATTTACTAAATATATGACTACCTTTAATTGCAGCAATTATTTAAAATTCTCTGGTTTTCTTGTCTAACAACTTTTATAAAAAGCAATGGCATCACAGTTTTCTTCCTAGAAAATACAGTATTTGATCAGCTTGCAAAATATTGACTAATATTTCCAAATGCATCAACCTTTCCAAAACTATGTTTTCCAAGTTGAAAATGCAAATGCTGATGACACGCTATTAGAAGGATACTTTATGCCTCACATTTACAGCTAACTACAGTAGGGTCTAACTGTTCTAAGGATTAAGATCCCATACAAACACATTAAGTTAAAATGTAAAGCGGATTTGTTGCTGTGCTTATGATGGCAATTACTTCTTCCACTTATTTGCTAGAATCCAGTCAACAAATACACCAGTCCACTTAATCTAATGCTCAATTAGCAAGGCAATACGTGCACTGTTAGCCTTTCTGTAGGCAGACGTGAAGAAAAGGCAAGAAAGACACTGAGCTCCATACTTAGGTCTTGTCATTTCATTAATGTTGTACAGATTTCAGGCTCTTTGCTGAAACAGGGCAAGTTCATATAATCATGGACCATGAAATACGTGACTACAGTTAACAGTCTCTTCAGGGGAGAGAAGTAATTTCCATATGAAGTGACTGTTGTAAATTTAATGAGTTTCCAAATAGTTGCAAGACAAGATAAAAGAATTTTATATTAGAGTTAATCTTTTAAATGAGAGCGCCTTCTTGCAGATGTTTGCTTTGCTGTTCTTTTTTAATCTCCATACCAGATAATGACCAGGGATGGGAAGATATTTATTTTGCTGCCACAGATCACATACCCAATGAAGAGTGGGTCTTTATATTGTATAAAGATGTAAAACCATCATGAAAAAATATCTGAGTTTCCCAGGGGCAATATTTTTATCAGAAATTTGACCCATGACTGTTCCTATTTCTTTGACATTGTTTGCAGTGCATTATAGACTCTTTTTCCCCCATAGGCATCAACATTTGATTAATTTTGAATTTCTGCACATAGTTATTTATATTTGTCAATGTTCTTATCATGCAGAAATATAGAACTTGTTTCCTTTTATGGCAATAGATTATGATTGAGGGATGGCAAGGATATTTTTGTAATTTTCCAGTCAGTAGTTTATTGTGGTTTTATATGTAGATCCCACTCACCTTATGTTATAATGGCAAATATGAAATATTCTTTCAGTGACATTTTTTCACATAGGCTTTTGAAACCCATATTCTTCTGGTCATGAGTCCAGGAATTCTTCATGCTTTCAATTCAGGTTGAAACATCTTGGCTCTTCTTGGATGTATGCAAGGTTTGGCTATGTCTGCTGACTCCAATTATTCATTCTTATGTCTGCATTCTGCTTTTCTTCCAGTTCTGAGATTAGAAGGACAAGGAGCAAAATGCTGCAAAAGAACGTGTTTTCAAGATTTTCTGGTTAAGAGGGATACCTGCATAATTCATGAGGAAACAATTCCTGCAGTAAATTGCATGTGGTCGGATCTTGGGAGGAACCCCACTGTTCTCAGGGAGATTCTGTGTATGTTTGAGAGTCTGCCCAAGCTGACTGAACTGCAGACTGGAGGGGTTTATTATCATTACTCATTACATTTGAATAGATTGACTAAATTCAGATAAATATCAGAAATATTCAGATAAACAGCTGAAATTTCAGCTCCTAATCTGAGCTAAATAAGGTTTCAAATCTAGTGGGATTTGACCATTATTGTTAACTATCTTTTTTATTATCAGGTTAAAAATGACATGATGGAACTGTTTTGCCAAACAAATTTTTGTTTCCTTGGGTTGCTGTGACCCTGTGGATCATATCTGGGTGATAAAAATATTTTATTGTTTGGTAGACCTTTATTAAAGCTTCAGAAATATTATGTGATTGTCCAGATGGAAGAAATAATTTTTGAAATTTAAAGCAACATTATAATAGCATATATAAGTTCTTGTAATATTCGTTGTTAAATACATTTGTCTTACAAAATTAGACAACAGTCAAGATATGATGTAAAAATCCTTCTTCAGTTATGATACAGTATATCACTGGTAATTATTTTGTATACAGTACAAAGAAGATAAGTTCTTAAC
>WEKW01003164.1:0-12986 GCA_013389905.1 Sula dactylatra | reverse complement strand
CCAGATGGCAAAGATAGAGGGTAATTGTAATGGTGTGACAGCTACAGCACATATAAAAGTGTAGTAGTGAACAAGCCATATTTTATGAGAGCATTGCTACAGTGATTTAAAGGTAAAGGAGCATTTGAGTAACTAAAAATTGATAATTGTCAGGTATTTTTATTGACTAACTATCCACAAAACACATTGTAAAAACTTAGAAATATATTATATGATCTATAACCTATAGAAAAATTAAGTATTTTGACATGTATTAAAAAAAAGACAAAAATTACCTTCAGTTTTGCGTTATATGGGATAGAAGTAGATGTGCAGGTTCATATTTTGTTGCATTTTGTGGGAGGGTAGGAGACTTGATCTGACATATTCTGACCAGGAAAAATGATAAATTAATATTACAGTGTCTAGACCTCTAGACACTATGGTGTACCCATTTATGCAAGAAACCTGCTGTTGCTTTCTTAGTTTTCTAAGATCTGTCTCTTGTTATTTAATGCAAAATTGCATTGTCTCCCCTCTGTACATCTCCATAATATTTCAGTAACATGGATTCTGGCTTCTAAACATAAAAAAAATATATATTACTCAGCAGCATATAACTCGGTGCAATTAGACTAGCTCCATTATCTTTTGTAGCAACTGAGGGTCTAGCCCAAGTTATCTATTATCTTCATCAGGTTATAAATTACTTTGGACCCATATGTTTACACTAGCAATAAGGGTGTTGCATAGATGTAAAAAAGCTCTGCCTGTAGCTTCTGTTTCACCTCAACCCCCACCATGTAAAGTCACAGACATTCTTAATAGAAATGTTTGCCCCAGGTCTTCCAGGATCATGCCGGTTTTTGGATGTTAAATGGAGTAAAGCACAGCAGCAATTCAATGTATCTTTTACAGTGATCACCCATCTCCCCAATTATTATAATCTCTCTGTGCTAAGGAAGTTCCCCATTGCCTAGATCACATAGCAGACAGGGAAGAAGAGGACACTCTATTATTCATGTCTCCCAAGACGAGAGAAAGATGCCATGAAAATATCCCAGCCTTGCAAAAATGTTCTAATAATTTTCCTCTGTAGAAACTGAACCAATAGTAACAACTGCCTGTTTATTTTCGTACTTAACAGGCGTAGGTCTTCTCAGACAGAGGCAAGGTCAGGAACATTTGGAGAACTTCAGAAAGCCTCTGGGAATGAGGGAAGCTGTTCCATGAGAGAAAGATTTTTGTTGAGAAGCAAGAGGAGCACAGAATGAGAATAGAGAACTCCTTACAATTTCTCAGAGATTAGAGGAAGAAGAGTAGGTAAGAAAAGAGGTACAATGGTAGAGTGAGGCTTTCCTATACAAGCGGNCTGAAAACTCTTTACTTGAACACTTGTAACTCCTTCTTACCTGGTTCTGAAAACGACAAGGCTGAACTTCTTGGTCCTAACAACCAAACACAGAATGGTACCAAAATATTCCTTTCTCCAGGATCCCTCAATAGCCACCAAAAGACTAGTTAATGAATCAAAGAAATGTGTAAGGAAAAAAAAAGCAGGGACTGTTCTGTTATCCTGAGACCAAGTAGCACAGACATGAGATTGTGCCTTGGTCTCCTCTGTGCCCCATGCATTTTTCCTGTGGTGATAAATCTTGAATAATTTTTAATTTTAGTTCAAAGTGCATGAAATCACGTATGAGAATGCTGACATCTGAGGAGGTTGTAAGAGGAATCTATAAAACCGTGAGTAGAACAAAAGAGTGTGGATAGGGATCTCTGTATCATCCTTTCTGACAGTACAAGAAATAGTGACCATCAAATGAAGTGAGCAATACCCAGCTTCAGAACATACAAAAGTAAAGTACTAAATCTATGTAATTCTTTGACAATATTAGTTTTTGGGGTGCCAATATTCACACTGGCTCATGAGGAGACTGGGCATTGACCTGTAAAAGAGTTACTAAAGATTTTTATGCACATTCAGCACAGAAAGTTCTCTGAACTGAAGAAAGCTGGACACTGGGAGTGTGCTGGGCTGTCGATAGACAATTACATACATGTGTCTTCTTTTAACACTTCCTTTATGCTCCTATTTACAGCGGTGTCCTTGTTGATTTTCCCCCTAAAGATAGGCATCAACTCTTTCCTGAGACCAACAGAAAAACAAGGAATATCCAAAAGATTATGGCAGATGACAAACAGAAAAAAAAGGAGGAGCTGGAAAGGGAGAGAAGGATGAAATGGTCATGAATGTAGAAAGACTGGGGGACCTCAGGTAGAAGATCACAACAGCTCATCTTCCTCCCTGAAGGTCCAAGGAATTAGTGGCTATTGCCTGGGATTGCTTCGCCTGGACTTATGACAAGATGAGGGGAAGAAAGGATTCTTATAGTCTCTAGGATCTCCCACATCTCCCAGCTCCCTCCTTTTGGTTGAATGGATGACCAGCTGGGGTACAACCAGGAAATGGTTAAAAAGAAGGTCCCATAATTTGACAGGTTCTCAGATATAACAGGTATAAATAAAAAGATCAGAGGAGAAGTGGGTATTCTACAGTCATCTTACAAATATTTAGACACTTCTCTATCCTGTAATCCACTAACAGACTTCATAAACCATAGTGAAGGCAGGTTAGCAAACTTTTCTGAATGAGAGTAGAATTTTCATCATCAACATCTGTGTTGTTGTCTGTTATGGCAAATTAGTCTTTCTACAAAAAGGAAAACAAGTTAGCGCTCCTAAAGAAATACCATTGCCTTTTACTCTCCCAGTGTACATTAGCAAGGGTTTTCTTCCAGCAAGACAGTTTCCAGTTATAAATTCCAGCCTAGCACTGAAAAATGATAGAAGTGTGGGTCCCTGCAGTTTTGCCAATGCAATTATATAACTCTATTCCCATGTGCTGAAACACCACTAGATTTCTGATGTTTAGAGTTTTACAGTTTGCAACAACAGAACATTTTTAATAGGTTTATTCATTTCCTCAGTAACAACATCAACAGCTGATCTGCCTCTGCCAAATTGGGCGGCAAGTGTCAGTGTCAAGCTATAGTTGGGAGGCTCAGTATGGCAACGGTCACATTCTAGTGAACGGACAATGAATTCTCACAGCAGTGAGCTGGCTCTGTAAGTTAAAGGAGCCTTGCACAGTGGTGTATTTTGCTATTCCCATTGTCATCTTGTTCAGTCCTTTTTCCCTGAACCTCACACACTAAAGCATGAAGTGAAGATATCCCAAAAGAAGTCCCTTCTGAACCAGCACCTCCAGATGCTCTGCTTCCTTGCTGTTCCTCTCTTTTCATTCTCTTGTTGGTGCAGCTGCAGCTGGGAAAGAAAATGTAAATATAACTGCTGCTGCTACAAAAATTGCAGCCAAAAACTATTGATTAGTGCAGCAATTGCAAAGTTGCAGCTGTCCAGATAAATATATCTAGCTATGCTCGAATCTAAGCACTACAGAAACGACAGATGGTTTTCCCCTAATTAGGGCTGCCATATTTCAAACTAGGATTTTTCAGAAGGAAATAGTTAGCTGTTACTGAGCTGCTATATGCCCAGAATTCCTGGACAAATAATAGAAGTGTTCAAAATCCTGAACTGTAAAACTTCCAGCTGGAAAAAACAAAGTGTCATGGAAAATCTAGACATATGGTAACTTTATCTCAGATGGTGGCTTAGGAGTTCTAGAAAGACTCTGGCTGTACAGAAACAGATGGATGCTGAGCTGAACGAGAGGAATGATGGGATTTTTAGAATTTGTCCCCAGATGTAAAACATAATGGCTTCTAGTTGGTTTGCAATAAATATAATGTCATTCATTTAATTGAGCATAAATCCTGGAAACAACACAAATGAGTTCGGAATACTATTCACAGTATTTAATGCTTAATATGGAAGAAGTCTCACTGTGGGAAATGATTAATTGTTGGGTAGGATTTATCCCATCTGATGTTAGCCATCTAAAAATTACCACTGTAGTCACAGCTGGTCCCTTTCTCCTCAATATTCAATGCAAAGGAATTTTCCTTAAGATGGAGAACCACACTATTCTAAATTAAGTGTCTGAAACAGGAGAGAGAAATTTCTCCACTGTCTTTTTAGGAGTGGTTTATACCTGACAATTCATACAATGGAATAATGCTAATTGTTCTCACTTAAAAGTAATTCCCCTTGTCTAGACAAATCTTCTTATTTTTGTCTGCTATGCTGTTTAGTTCAATGATCAAAGTACATAGACATGTGTCAAACATAGCTTCCAAAATCAATTGGCTTTCCATTTCTGGCAGCAAAGATAAGAATTACCACATCACATGTTAACACTAATTACTCTTCTTTTGAATAACATGTTCATTTCAAGAGGAGAATAGAAACAGGAAAACTGACCTTTAGAATAGAGTATAGCAGTTAACTGCTTATGGAAGAATATTCTCCATCACTAACATGAAGTCTCAGTTCCTCATAACTTAGTGAAATAAGAGGTGACTGCACTAACATCATCTGTTGGACTGAGAAATAGGTTGAGTGATCATCACATATATGGCAATATGCAGGGAATCCAATATTTTCAAATTATCTGGTTTTCTTTTATGTGACTAAATTTGACCATCATACTTTTCTGTGATTATAACATCAGATAAGATTTCTCCCTGTAACAGTTGGCCTATCTCACCCATAATATTTTTAATTCCTTTCCTTTCCTTTCCTTTCCTTTCCTTTCCTTTCCTTTCCTTTCCCCTTGCAAACACTGAGTCACAATGTTGATTTTACAGCCTAGCTCTAAGGAACTTCTGAAAACCAATTGCCAATTTAGTTCATTTTCAAGAGAATTTTAGAACATACCTTTCATATCTTTCATTAAAAGAGTGACAAATTTGCAAAGCAGAATATTAGATTATTTTCTAGAACTCTGAATTTCTTGTTTTACACTTATGAAACACTAATTAGAAATGGTTATGAAAAATACCGTAAATGTTGTTAATGAAAACTTTCAAATTACTTTGTCTAGCTGCCTAGTCATTGTTTAATTCTTTGCATGTTTATATAGAAATAAATTATTCACTTTCTTAACTAACTGTTTGCCATGGACTTGTGTCAATCTGAGGTTTAATCAAAGGTCAAAATACAAATATCAACAACTGGCAGGATACACAACACCTCCTTTTCTGGGTTAGAATTGACTCCAGAAAAGAAACTTTTTTTCCTGTCTAAATGACCAGTATTGACTGACAAGTAGAAATTTCAGTGGAGTTGTTTTTCAAGGTCTAGACTTAGCTTGAAATAGCTGTTCTGCAGCAGTTTGAACAGAAGTGCATTTTCACTCAACATTCCCACAAAACCAGAGAAATAGTTTATATTGCACTAGCTATTTCACTGCTAAACAACTTTGCTAAGTAACAGCCCTGCTTGCTCAAAAAAAAAAAAAAAATAAAGAACAGGAGATATGGACATTTCTTGTGGTAAAAATTTTCATCTTCCTTAACCTAGAAAAAGCTCTCAGGTTTCCCTCAGGACAGCTTCCACATGGAAGTGTGCTTTGCCTATACACAATTTTGCAATATATTAAAATTTGTAACAAGGTCAATAAGTTTGAATAAATGCTTAAATTAAGATGTTTATTGAGCTTAATATACAGTTCAATAGAAGCCCACATGTACTTGTGGTTATCCAAAAGTATCAGTGTTCTTTAGATCTTATTACCACATGATTATTTCTTGTTACAGAACCTAATCTGGATACAAAGGATCTTGTATTTAAATTACTAATGTCTTCATAAGTGACTTGGAGGCAGGCATTAAAAGAATACTAATTGAGTTTGCTGATGACACAAAGTTGGGAGGAGCTGTTGACATTCTTGAGTGCAGAGAGTTCCTGCAGAGAGATCTGGACAGGCTGGAGAGCTGGGCAATCACCAACTGTACGAAGTTTAATGAGAGCAAGTGCCAGATTTTACACCTGGGACACGGCAACTCTGTATATACATACAGACTGGGGAACGAGAGGCTGGAGAGCAGCTCCACAGAGCGGCACCTGGCCATTCTGGTTGATAGCAAGTTGAACACGAGCCAACAGTGTGCCCTGGCAGCCAAGAGCGCCAACCGAGTCCTGGGGTGCATCAAGCACTGCATTGCAGCTGGTCGAGGGAGGTGATTGTCGCGCTCTGCTCTGCTCTGGTGCGGCCTCACCTTGAGTACTGTGTGTAGTTTTGGGTGCCACAGTACATTAGGGATACAAAGCTACTAGAGAGTGTCCAGAGGAGGGCCACGAAGTTGGTGAAGGGTTTAGAGGGGAAGCCGTATGAGGAGCAGCTGCAGTCACTTGCTTTGTTCGACCTGGAGAAGAGGAGACTGAGGACAGACCTCATCGCGGTCTGCAGCTTCCTCACAAGGGGAGGAGGAGGAGGGGCAGGTGCGGATCTCTTCTCTCTGGCAACCAATGATAGGACCCGAGGGAATGGCAGGAAGGTGTGCCAGGGATGTTTAGGTTGGATATTAGGAGAAGGTCCACCACCCAGAGGGTGCTGGAGCACTGGAACAGGCTCCCCAGGGCGGCAGTCATGGCACCAAACCTGATGATATTCAAGAAGCACTTGGGCAACGCCCTCAGACACACAGTGTGAATTTGGGGCTGTCCTGTGCAGGGACAGGAGCTGGACTTGATGAACCTTGTGGATCCCTTCCAGCTCAGGACATTCTATGATTCTATGATTCTACTAGGTCGACAGAAAAAAAATTGGTTTTAATTTGAGGTAAATATTAGGTGTATTTAATGTAATTAGGCTCCCATATGCTTTTCATTTGGTCTCTTGTGGCTATTTTTGTTTATGTTTTAACTGCTTACTCTGAGAACAAAATAACATGTCTGAGAAGTTAAGCTGCATTTTATATCTATCATATCAAGATTGGATTGGGGGTGGTGGTGGAATGAAGAATTTACTATAAGTCTGGAGAGCATCTCCTATATCCAAGTTTTCCCATGAATTTGAATATCATTGTGCTTTTTTTCTACATTTAGAAATCTCGTTGGACTTCTATATGTGTAAGACATACAATGGAATTTAGAAATGAAATATAAAACCTGGATGATACTACTACTCACAGAAGACCGGAGCAATGAATCTTCTAGATGTAAATTTCTCCAAATGGTTTTTCTTTAGAAAGTTTTTATGGCTAATTTCTCAGACAATGGATGTTTAAATTAACTGCTTTGAACTACCTGCAAGTTTTCTGGATCATTATTAATTATACTTCTAATATGTCTACCTTCTTGTGTAGGGAAAACCACTCAAAGGTAATACTCCCAAGTCATGCTTATTTTAATACACAATTTAAGCTTACCAATGACCTGAAAACAAGGCTCCAACAATTTTTTTCTCAAGTGCAAATTTAGAAACCACAGTCCAAGTGTTTGACACAGAGCTGTCCCATCAAACCATCTTTATAAATTAATCTCTCATGGGAAGATGTTGTATTTAGAGCATTGTATCATCAAATATAACCTTGTATTTCTAAAGTGGTCTAATGTAGTTTATTGAACATCTAAGAATAAGATATAACAAGTTGTGTAAGGACACTTATGTGACTAGAATCCAAATTGTGCTAATGGCATCACACAACTGTTCCTATCTCTGCAGAGTATGTGTTAAATTTTGTCTAAACTGCAGTGCAGTATGGAAGACATTAAGATCCCAAACTGATCATGCTTAACCCACCCAGGAACTGAAGAGATCTATACAAGCACAAGGCATTAGTTGACAATAACATTACTGCTTAAGAGACTTTGCTATGAGTTTATATTCACTTTGGCTCTGAATGTGAACTTGGTTTGCACTTAATCTCTGTAATATTCAGTTGCCATTATGCCCAAATCTGACTGGCTAGTCACATGGCTTATTTACACTAGTGCCTAAAGCTGAATCAGCATCTCAAATTAGCAGTAAGGCAGAACCATGCTATAATGTGTTTGTTCTCCCATGGAACTTTTCCCCTTATTATTACTATTGGTATTTATTTAAGGCTACATCAGTTTACCATATGTGTCATACTGAGCAACAGAGCGTAAACTGATTGGAAAGATTAGATTCCGTTCATTACAAGCAGGGTTATTACTCTGCAGACACAGTAGAAATTGTGTTTTCTAGCCAGTTTTTGTTCCAAACTAGTTTTAGTGAACATTAAAGCATATGGCAAACTAAGATATGTGTGCCTTTCCTGCATTTCAAAAAATTCTCCAGAGAGAAAAAAAAATGCACCACCTCACTTGGAAAACTACAGGGACAAATCTCAATGACAGTTTCAAATAGCAATTGCTTTTTCAAGTTCACTTTAGTTATGAGTGCAACCATTAACTTCAGCAGTATATACTGCCTGATATCCAGTATGGGAGAAAGCTGAGATTTATGAAACTGTAATACTTCTGGAAGTATAAAACTTCTCCTAGACAAACTGGCAAGATAGAGACTGGGTGGGTGGTCTGCAAGATGGGTAGGAAACTGGCTAAAAGGTGATGGTGGTTGATGTTCAACATCTTCATAAACCGTCTGAGTGATGGGATTGAAAGCAGCATCAGTAAGTTTGCCGATAACACCAAACTGGGTGGCAAGGTGGACACATCAGAAGGGAGAGCCATCTTAGAGAAACCTTCATAGGCTGGAAGAGTGGGCTAGCAAGAATAGTATGAAGATTAACAAAGAGAAGTGCAAAGTCCTGCATCTGAGATGAAATAACCAAATAGCTTAGTGCGGGCTAGGATCTGTGTGGGGAGCAGCCTTGCTGAAAGGGACCTGGGGGTCCTGGTGGACAACAAGCTGAACAGGAGTCAGCAGTGTGCCGCTGCAGCAGCAAAGGCGAATCAGAATCTGGGCTGCATCCACAGGGGCATTACTAGCTGAGATAAAGATGTGATCATCCCACTCTACTCGGTGCTTGTCAGGCTGCACCTGGAGTATTGGTCCAGTTCTGATCCCAACAATTAAAGAAAGATGTGGACAGACTGGGTAGGGTCAAAAGGAGGGCCAAGAAGATGATCAAAGGGCTGGAGAACCTGTCCTGTAGGGGAAAGATTGAAGGAGTTAGGTCTTTTCTTCCTGGAGAAGACAAGGCTCAGGGGGACCTCATCACCGTATTCCAGTACGTAAAGGGCGGCTATAAGGATGATGGAGGCGCTTTTCACAGGGAGCCACATGGAGAAGACATGAAGCAGTGGGTTCAAGTTGCATGGGATAGAGGTTTCATCTTGATATAAGAAAGAATTCATTTACAGTGAGAGCAATCAATCACTGGAAGAGTGTAGAGTCCCCATCACTGGAGGTTTCAAGATGCAATTGGACAGTGTGGGTACTAGATAATCTCATCTAAGCTCCCTTTCCCATGAAAGGTGGGACCAGATGATCTTTTGAGGTCCCTTCCAACCTGGGCTGTTCTGTGATTCTATAGTTCTAATAATGGAGCATCAGCAAAGTGGAAATTGTTACAATATGAACATACCAACGGCAGCAAAAGGAGGACTGCAGGACTATCAGCTCCAGAGTACTAACTGAGTGGTAATATTAGCTTCATTGGCATAGTGAAAGCTGCTACTAGGCTCATTTGGTCCTTTGAGGACTTTGCATTTTACGTTCCATGATTCAAGGTCTTTCTTCCACATATTTCCAGAGGGAGGATATGATTCTTCATTGTCTTGCCACATCACTTTTGTGCTTGTACAAGGCAGGGTCTAATAATCACTTCCATGACTTTTGTGACCAGACTTGTCTTGTTAAATATCATTCAGTTTTTCACAAGTTCTTCCTTCACTTACTTTAGGGTGAAAACCCACATTTTTTTTCACACCATCCAAAGTCTGGGTCTTCATAGCACTGTGACCTTCTTTGCTGGTCATGTTTTTTCAGAAAACCCTATCGGCTTTAGTGACAGTCAGAAATCTCCCTTCAGAAGGGAGGTATGCTTGCTAGGTCCTTGCGGTAGTACGGGACAAATTGCTCTTAATTAAGAATTTATTTTCCTCTGAGAACAGGATCTGGACAGAAAAGGGGTAAAATGACTAAAAGACTTCACACATCTTAAAATTACTTTCTAGATCAGTCTGATTTATTCTAGGTATTGCAACAGTCAGGGTGGCAAAGCAGTCTGCTTTCTCTGGAGATAGTCTCTTCCTAATATATGTAGGAGCTTAGCTTTTCAGAAGTTATCTTTTCTGATCTTTTCTTCACACCCTTTTCTATGGGTGTGAAGGTATATTCAGAGGTACAATGTGCAAGGTCTGAAAGCTATATTATCCCTGCACATTTTGATAATGGGTGTTACCTAAAACCATCTTCTGATTTTGTCCAGAAATAAAAAATCATCCAGTTTTGAGTCAACCTATTACTCTTTCATAACAAACAGCAGAATTATAATCATAAAGAGAGGTGTAACAGTCAGACTGATATCTCCCACATTTTTCACAGTTTCCAGAAAGACAACTGAAAATGCAGCAAAGGGTCTTGCATTGGAGAGTATCTTAGCATAAATAAAGAACATCAGGCTGATCAAGTGTACCTTTAAACTTCTCAAAATTAAAAAACCAATTTATTAATTTATTAAAAATATTATCAGACATGATAGACTGGCCAGTGTTGTTAGGAATTTTACCTTTATATCCCACCCACAAGAGGGCTTTGCTATTTTCATAGGAATAACTGACAATACATTGTTTCTCTTAGAAAGAGAAAGAGACCTTAGAAAGAGGATTTTCCCAGTCTTTAATGTGAGTTCAAGGGATCCCACAATTCTGTAGACTTTTCTCAGACAACATTAGAAATACTCTAAGGCACTTAATATATGGAAAGAGAAAAGAGTTTTGCTGATAGTTTAAACATTAAATGTTTTTGAGAATACATATAGATACTGTATTTTCTTTCCAGTAGTGAGGACAAAGGAAAATTACTGATTGGATTGACTTACAGATACAGATAACAGATAAATCTCTTACTGTACTGTATGCAGCTTGCAAACATTAACCAAGAGGCCAGACCATGCAGCTAATACTAAACCTTTTCTATTTGTACCCTAATTATTTTGTGTCCTCTGTTTTTGTGCTATAAGAAGATAATATCCATACAGAGAGTTTTCTACAGTTAATGACTATGGAACTAGCTTTGTAAATGCTTCAAGGTTTTAAGGAAATACTGTCAGGATGAAAAGTATTGAAAAATATATTTTTACTCTGTTCACTACTCATTTGAAGTAAAAAATATATTAATATCCCATGACAATATTTTTGTTCTTTCAGTTTGTCTATTTATTATTGCTCCTTTACTCTGTTTACCATGAGGATCCCTCATTAAGGCTATTCACAGAGTACAGTGTTAGTCAGCTGGACTAATGAAATCCTAATGAAGTAATTGTAAGTTATTTGTTTAGACTGAGTGTGACTAGGATCAGCAAAATTTGCACCTAAGTTATCTCACAAGACTCATTGAGAAAATCTGTGGCACAGTTCAGGACATACTGTGGGGGCTGCTAAACTCCCAGAATTGTCTCTTGAGTGTAGCCCTGCCAGGATATACAGCCAGAGGGGTCAAGCTATATCACTTTTTAGTAATTAGATTTTGAATAGAGCTTTGGAAATACAAAGTGCTTCTCAAGTGCTATAATTATCATTTCCCTATATAGCAGCATAATTGAGTTGCAAAGCATGAAGTAAGGAAGTAAGATTGACCAAACCTCTAGCACTTAGAGAAATTATTGTCAGAGAGTATGAAATAAATTGGATTTCAGGTGCAGCCTGCTGGTTTATTGTGTATTTTTCAAAGTTTGGCTGTCTCTTGATTACAGACTGAGAAATCTTTATAACACCTCCAGCAAGGAGACAAACCAGGTTTAATCAAGTTTAGTGATTGTTACAAATGAACATGTTGCTCAGCAACCAAAGCCAGATGAGTGGACTTGTGATAGTAACTTTTGCTTAAAACTTTCTAATTTTTTTTGTAAATGCTTCAGCTGTGAGTTCATTCTTCACCTCAGTGAGTTATCCCTTTTTTTCCACCTTTTTATAGTGTCTTCTACCATATTACTCTACCTTTTTTGCATAGAAGTGATGCAAGATGACTGTCTGTGAAAAAATAGATGGTCACTGAATTTGCACAGCTGGGTTGTTCCCTAATCACCATCATTGCTGTGGTGACTGGAAGTAAGGAGACCCAATGATTCTGAAGGGAGAGTCTTCTTGGAGGCCAGTATCTTTGGATGGNTAGGGTCACTGCATGGCTGCATCTCCCAGGGGTTGTCACAGATTTTACATATCTTCATATTCTGTTTTTATGACCCACATAAAGAAAAAAAAAGTGCAATGAAGAGTTTCTTTATAACAAGATGCTAATTAACTTGCATAATATTTGGAGCTTCTGATGATCCTCGTGCTCTCTAAGCCAGTTATTCTTTCATGGACATCACTGATGCTGACAATCTGTGGATAAA
The DNA here is from genome assembly GCA_013389905.1 of Sula dactylatra. Classification (NCBI taxonomy): domain Eukaryota; kingdom Metazoa; phylum Chordata; class Aves; order Suliformes; family Sulidae; genus Sula; species Sula dactylatra. Next base: position 549 of record WEKW01003164.1, on the reverse strand, counting down.
CTTTTAAAATAACACTGCAAGTCACCAATACCACCTGCCTGACTGATGATTCCCTGGACCATGTTCCTCATCCACAATTTCACAGTAATAGGAAAGGTCACTTTCTTTTACAATGAATGAAGAACTTTCTTAACTGAAAGGAAACATCATCTCCTTAAAGCTATTCTTGTTTCTTGTGCTCTGCCTAAAGGCTTCCCAGTCCTACTGGTTTTCCATTGTGGTTTAAGAATATAGTACATATTCCTTCATACATATTCCCCTCAGTTTCCTCTGAAATACTAGGATTCCTATGTGAAATCTACCTGAAAGCATACTAGTACAAAAAGAATGAAAAAATTCAGCAAACTGCTGATGTAGTGGAGAGTGGTGTGATGTCATTCTCTCTATGGTTTCAGTGTCCTCACATTCAGATTTTGGCTTGCTTGAGTGAACACAAGAGCTTTCTATTTGATGTACCCTTTTGGTGTTTCCCTTATTCAGCCTTAAAATATTTTTTGGCTTATCCTTATTTTTGCTTCATATATATTTTTATATTTGGCCATGGCTCTC
>WEKW01003163.1:0-15181 GCA_013389905.1 Sula dactylatra | reverse complement strand
CTTTTTTCTTATTATTTTGTTAAAAAAACACCACTACTTTTGAATACCAACCAAAAAACTAGCAATGAATGAAAAGTAAGGCAAAGGAAAGGAAATATATCTGGAGAGCTGGAAGAGAAGAGCTGGAAAACCTGGAACAGAAGCAGTCTCTGAATTTTCTTACTCATGTGAAATTCTCTCAGTTTCAGCTTTCCACCCANAGTTTCAGCTTTCCACCCAGGTACTTTGTAGGACTGTGATCATACTGTGTTTGCTAAGACATATGGTTGCTATTTTGCTGCTTTCTTTTCTTCTGCTTAACTGTTGATAGGAAGTACAACCCAACTCCTCTGTACTTGGTGCTAATGTGAAGTTGCAGATCCAGCCAATAGTTTATTGTTTAGCTACCTTTTGTTTCACCCAAGGGGAGTTTTTCTCACTCTTTTGATAAATTACTGTTGTTGCCTAAGGATCCTTTCCTTGCCTTTCTTCAGCACTGCAATCCAGCTTTCTGTTGAGTACAGCTCACACCCAGGGTTAAAGCAAGGAGGACATTTTGTTCTTGTTGGAAAGCTAACAGTGGGCAGAATAACAAAAGGACTTATCCAAAATACTCTTATTAAAACATCTTTTCATTCCACTTGACATTCATGCGACTACTGGTGGTAGTTATATTCTTAGTGTATAACTCTAAATTCAAGGCAACCATGACAGCAATTTTTTTTTCAAAGCAAATTTACTGTAGAGGAAACTCAAATTTTTTCTGACATTTTTGACATTGCTTTAAGGCATGTGCTTGCCTTTATCAGTAGCTACTATACACCATTTTGTTTCAGGAAAGGTTTTTGTTTAAGATGGGTACAATCAAGTCTCTTTTGCCCTATAACAAACTGGTGTGTCACCTTATGAAGAAAGACAAATTTGAGATTAATGGTCTTGAAATACATCTGAAGTCTGATTCTTATTAACTAGTCTGTATTCAACTTGAGAATCTTGTCATTAGAGGTCAGACCAATGAACCACGACTTCAGCTTAAACACTGAATAGCAAAACTATTAGTTAATTTGGACTACAGTACCTCAAGACGCTGATATGTATGTTTTGAGTTGTATGAAAGTCTGTAAAAAGAATTATTTACATAGGAAAGAAAATTAAAAGTTCACCAAATACTTGCTGGGTATTATCTCAGCTGGTGAATTTTTGGATGCTAAGCACTTGCTAAAGGTTTAATGTATTGTTAGTCTTGAAGAGTTTTGTCAAGAAAGTGATAAGTAGCCTTTAACGGTCAGAACAATTAAGAGTCAAAGGAAAGATTCCAGGTGACTCCTCACAGAGCTGCAAATAAGAGTAGCCCCTCCTTGTGCCACTGGTTCAAAATATGCCTTGCTGCTGGACAGCTTATTGTAAGTTTGATCTTCATTGATCTGTAGTCTGAACTTTCTGTTGAAGATGAAGAGAGCCAAGAAAGGTTAACTTTCTAACATTGTCATAAAGTTTTCCTGCATCAAACCTATGGAAGCAAGTTGCTTTAAAATCAATAGTTCCTTTAACTACCTTGCTATAAGTTCTTTGGACTTAAGATCTTAAAACATCTGCCAGAGCCTAACCACAAACATTCACAATCCCATATGACATTTTTCCATTCTCTTAATAAAAATACTAAAATGAAAAAACATTTTTGCTTAACTCTACTACTGTCATATGCAGAAAACAGGTGAAAAGTTAATGCAAAAACAGAAAAGCAGAAATATAAAGAAAAGCTTTTTAGCATGTGATTCAAGAGCATGCCAGTTAGTGAAACAAGGTATTAATATGGAAACAAGGCCAGAGTAATACTGATTTCCTGCAGTGAACTAAAAAACTTTTTCCTGATCTCCCAGTGGCTTTGCATGAGGTCGATTTAAAGATTAGCATCCACATCAAATTGAAATTTGACCCTAAACTTATGCCTGTGGTATTAGCTTGCTAGCACTACACCTGAATTCAATCCCAAGTGACGTATATGAGTTCTAAAGGCACTCCTGAAAACACAGTCTTTGGAAGATTATTCACAAATTTAGGAAGTAAATCACAATGGCACGCCAGTATAATTTTAAGGTGGTTTCCTTCTCAGAATAACCCTTGCTAAATTTGAAGGATGACAAAGGTGATGATGGAAGACTGGCTGTTACCTTCAAAAATAACTATAGCTGTTACTTTTACAGATTGTATTCTCATCTTTTAAGATTTTAAATTCTTGCCAGAGGGTAAAACACTAACCTATGTATCTCACACATAACTGACATTTAAGCATAGTTTTAAACCCAAGCTGTTTGTTCAAAAATCTCTGAACTATGTTCTGTGAGTAGCGATTGTTTGTCACAAGCAAACTTTCTGCCAGTAAAATATTCTTTTTTCTCATGCTCGTGATATTATTTGGGACTCTCTGTATGGGGGATATATTTCCTAAATCTCAGTTCAATTTCCATTGAGTATTAAAGAATTGTTAAGTGTCTTTTTTCTCCAGTTTCAGTGAACAATGGGCTAAGCACTGAAATAGTTGCTCTTACATTGACAGTGTTGGATCATACTCAGGTTTTCTTCTTATTTTGAGTAAAAAGTGTAACACTGTACAACTCTTACAATTAAAAAGGGTTTCCTTCTGTATCTCATTATTATATTGCCTGGCTGAGTTTTTGAAAAATAAGCCAGATTTAGCCAGAGAAGATTAAAGACTAAATTCTTATGCTGGAAGAGCTGTATGTGACCCTTTGCAGTAGGATGCTCCGCTTTGCCCCATAGCTATCTGTCTCCACTTAAATTACCTGCCAGAGAATACATGCAGTTCTCATTTGTTACCATGAAAATGTGAATAAATCTTAGGCATTGCTTCATTTCCACCACTTGCTTGAGGCTCAGCAACATATCACATTGCCACATGCCACTTTTTCTGACCTTGTATCCTGGAGAACTTTGAACATCTTAATATTCAAGCATGAATGATGCATAGTAAGAACAAGTTGGTGAATCAAGAATCAAACACTTCTGAAAATAAAACTGTTGTGGACAGTGAATCATCTTAATTTAGTAGCAATGGTATTGATTTTCTGTAAACCAGCTGTTGCCAGTTCTACATGATCAAAGATTTCTGAGCTGTGAGCATTTTAATGGGGTTAAGCGTACAACAAAATGACTAGGTATGCTGTATTTTAGAAATGCAATTTTTAAAATGTGATAATGACTGCTTGGATCATGACAGGGGCATAGAATACTAGTGAGTCTGGCTGCCAGTGGTGAATTTTGACCACTGTATAGATGTATAGATCTGGCCTGAGGTGTGGCTAGCTAGCTTAAAACTTGAATTATGATTTAAGAATTTAAAAACTCAGTAGACAATTTCTGTCTCCTAGAGAAATAATAAGAAAGCCTTCCACATTTAAATGCAGAATCAACCACCAAGGACAAAATTTACACAGTAAAGCTGCTTTTTGATACCTTTAACAGAGAAGAACTGTTTCCTCAAATGGATACGGATGCCCAGTGACCACTCTCTGGGTTAGTAAAGCCAGAGTTTTGTCAAGTCTCTGTCCCCATGTTGGTATTTACTAAGTGGTAGTAGCTAGAAGCAGAAAGAAAGTCTCAGGCAGTGATAAAGAGCCTAGCAAGGACTTGGACTCAGTTTATCCACGCAGTTCTGGGTTCAGCACAATTTCCCCTCAGTTGCACCATGCTGCCTAGCCAGTCCTTCAGTGTGGTTGGATGGGCTTTTCCCTTGCCCTTTTCCCGAAGCATGGTTGTGCTGCTGTCAGGCTCTACTTGCTCACCTACTGCCTGCTCCTGTCTCTCACATCAGTCACCAGAGTTGACTTTGTGTGGAGCCATCACGGTGGTCACCCCTGCACAAGTGGGACGGACTTGCCAGAGGTGGCAAAGGGCTAAGGCACTCCAAGAAGCAAACCTCTGAAGGAAAAGCTTCATCAAAAGAATAACTGATTATAGTTGTAGCTATTTCCCCCTACAGACTTCTTAAAAATTTAAGCACTTAGTATGAAGTAGTGTTGCTATTATATTTATCTTCCTCTAAACAGGATTAACTGTTGATGGGAAGCATGAATTTTTTACATTAAATTCTTAATGCCAGTAACAATAAACATATTAGCTGTATGTAATTACAGAATTTCACTGCAGAAACACCAAGTATACTTGTACATTCAGGAAATGTTTGTTTCTTTGTTCATTGAATGCAAGTTTATATACAGCAAAATGTTACTCTAAGCCAGTGTGGTTTGCTCCAATTAAATTTAGTATCTCATTAGAAAATACCACTTTGGGTACCTTTGTACACCTTTATATTTTTGTACGAATTTAAAAATAGTTCTTTAAGGAACAAAATAAGTTTTAAAAGAAGCAGTTACTTAATGATGCTTTCTGCATTTCTTACCTTTATTCGGTACAGTAAAATAAAAAGGTCTAGGAAATTTTTTCCTTGTTTTTAAGTCCCAGAGACTGTATAAAAAGCAGAACAATTGAACACATTGCTACTTAGATTTTGGTAAATCAATTAATTTTTACTTGAAAAAAATTGCATTTAGACTTGATCATAATAATAATTTACCTAAAATACATAGCATTATTTTTACTTAGTCATGTCAAGAGATATAGTATTTTTCAAAGGTGTTGATATGACAAGATCAGCAATTTTATTATTAATTAAGACTGTTCACAGAAAGCCAAAGTCATAAATGCTAAGTAAGCTCATGCTTCTGCTTCAAATACCTTTTCACAAAGATTTTTGTGGTGTTTGTGCTTTAGTCTGGACCTTAAGACTGCTGCTCATGCCTTAGCTTTATTTAGCCTCTTGAAAAGAGGTGGGGGGAGAAAGATCAGAATTTTCCTGTTGAGTGTATAGGCTTGACTCATCCCTCTTCATTTTGCTACATTTCACAGAACTGGCAGAAAGAATCCAAGCTGGTGAGGGAAAACAGGTTTTGATATTTCTGGGTAGCATCTCCAGTGTTGCCTATGTTGTTCTTTCATCCAAGGCACTTTTATTTTCAGAATGAATAATTGTCACAATAAATAATCTTCACAAGTTTCAGAGAGCATTATTTGCTCTGTTGAATCTCCCCAAAGATCTTGATTCAAATATCAAAAAATTTTCATAGAGGTGGGAAAGCCTTTCCATTCCCAAACCAGGGAAACAATTTTGGTGGTATAGCAGTCGAGCCAGTTTTGCTTACAGAAAGGAATGCAGTTCTCCAGTTGCTATGACAGAAAAAAATTACAAGTCGTTCTTGTGGCTGTGGTTTCTTTTTCATGGTTCTGTTTCAATCTCTGTGACCTTGCAGCTGCTGCAGCCATGTTGCTTGGTCTTAGAAATGAGACTTTAGCATTTTTTCCTTTATTCTGTGAAGACCATGACCCATTGACTCATGATTTTTTTAAAAGCTCTTCATAGAATTTAATCCAGTTGTTCACATCTGGAAAGTAGAAACAGAACTGTCTGAATATTTTTTTGCAGTGAGGGGAATGAGGAGGGGAAGAGAGGTAAAGGAAAAGATCAAAATTTGGATTTTAGTTACTTCTACTGCTTGCTGAACTAGTATTAGTGGTTTGTAGAAATTTAACCTACACAGAAAGAGAGGCCCAGTTTTATTCTTCCGGCAATCAAACTCTAACCCTGGGAAAACAGTTTTAAGTTCATTTTATCTGCTCAGATATGGAAGCACCAATGCAGAAAACAGAAGAAAAGGTAGCAGAAGATTCAGGGGCCAGACAGATCCTTTATGAGTGAACAGTCCCATTGGCCCCCCATGCACCCCAGACCAGTGGAGAGCATCCCTCTCTGTGATAGAGGTGTCACAGCCTTTCTGAGCCACCTCTCTGCCAGGCTCATTGCCATTTCCTGGGGGGCCAAGGTAATAGTTTCTTGTCCTGATTTTGTCTGGGATAGAGTTAGTTTTCTTCCTAGTAGCTGGTATAGTGCTGTGTTTTGGATTTAGTATGAGAATAATGTCGATAACACACTGATGTTTTAGTTGTTGCTAAGCAGTGCTTACACTAGTCAAGGACTTTTTCAGCTCCCCGTGCTCTGCCGGGTGCACAAGAAGCTGGGAGGGGGCACAGCTGGGACAGCTGACCCCAACTGACCAAAGGGATATTCCATACCATATGGTGTCATGCTCAGTATATAAACTTGAGGGGTTGACTGGGGGGCAGCAATCACTGCTCAGGGACAGGCTGGGCATTGGTCAATGTGTAGTGAACAATTGCATTGTGCATCACTCATTTTGTATATTTATTATTATTATTATTATTATTATTATTATTTTCTCTTCCTCTGCTGTCCTGTTAAACTGTCTTTATCTCAATCTATGGGTTTTACTTTTTTTCCAATTCTCTCCCCCATCCCACCTGGGGAGAGGAGGGTGAGTGAGCGGCTGTGTGGTGCTTAGCTGCTGACTGGGGTTAAACCATGACATTGCTGCAGAGTTTATTTGATTGGGCTCAGTGCAGTACTTTATCTCTCCCATCAATGTGCCTCAGTAGTGAAGTACAGCTGATGAAGCAGGTATCAGTAGCTGCTATCTAATCCAGGAGGCAAGCTGCATTTCAAACAAAAAATACAACAGAAAAGTTGACACTCAATTATCATAGTGAAGCAGAGTGAAATTCAATGAAGACGAAAGATATATACCCTTTAATAAATAAATCCTGAGGTTTCTTAAGTGATTGGAATAACTTTACCATAATAAAATCCGCATAGCAAGACACAATTATATGGCTGCCAGCTAAAAAGAAAATGCCCCACATTAAAATATGACTTCATCCAGGTTAAATACAACTTTTTGAGGTTACTAGAGGTTTCTGCTAAAATAAAATAACTCTCTCAAAAGTGGAGCAAACATCTCCTTAGAAACCTTTGTTGGTGGGAATAGGCTTTACAGGGGCTGAGGCCCTCAGTGGCAGCACTCCAGCCAGTTAGCTCCTTCCAGCTTACTCAAAACGGATTCAGACAGGTAGTGGAATAAATGCTTTGGGGTTTGTGTGGGTTTTGGGTTTTTTGTTTGTTTGTTTGTTTTAAATGATTTTTTTTATATTATTTGAAATAATTTGTTCATTTAGCACTAACTTCTCCAACCCCTTCCACCTGCCCAACACCCTTCCCCCCATTTCTGGGGGGGGCAAATTAGTTGCAGTGGGAGCCAGTGAGTTGGACAGCAAGATCACATATTTTACAGTCTAGATGTTTTCATTGTGCTAATTTGAATGTATGTCTTGTAATTGCATTGCTGATTGTCAGTGTGTTAACAGTACGGGACACCATCACATACTTCTCCAAGTATTACAAAAAGCAGAAACAAGAGAGAGAGAAATGAATTATAAAATAGAAATCTCATATGGTTGATGTTTATTGGTGCTATCTACAAGCTGACACAACCTACAAATCTATGATGTTAATGAAAGTTTATTTATTACTGTGCAGTCAGTGAAATTAGTAATGTTCTGGCCAGTAGTTTTCTTACTGAAACAGTAAGAAAATTAGATGCTTTTACTGGCAAACCACCTGGAGCACTAGAGAGTTATACAATGAGAACTAGGATATTTAACAATTTGTTGGTAGTATAGAAGTGGTGGAGCTAATCTGGGAAAATGCAAGTCAACAAGAATATTCCTAGTGAAACAAAAATTTATGATACAACATAGAGCTTAGCACCCATATAAGACCTGAACTTTGAGCTGTGATAAGAAAAGACAGGGTTTATTTAGCTGTGTCAACGAGGTGATATTAATTCCTGTATAATTAGGTGTGATAATATCTACATTTGGTCTGAAAACCAGAAAAGCAGAAGAATGCTGAGGAAATACCTTAAGAATTAAAGGGAATGGTCAAACATAAGGGTATTTGTAGATATGGCTAGGTGGCAGATAAGGAAAGTAAGGTCGATACAGCTGCATGAAGAATGACACAGCAGAAGAGATAATATTCTATTCTATAATATTATAGAACTTTTCACCATCAACTTCATCATGAGTTTTCGTCATCATCCTAATTCTCTGAAAAAGGGTGAGTTGTGATATTTCGTAGCAATAATAAAGTGGCATAACTCGAAGCCGTGAAAATAAACTGAGTGGAAAAATGTAATATTTCAAAGGTTAAAGTAATTGAATATGTGAAACAATTGCAAGCATCTTTGGAACTACTATATGTGCAATAAGTACACTGATCCATTATACTTTGCATCATATTTTGGCAATTTATTCATTGTCATAATTTCACAAGTCAATCTTCTCCACTTTATATTTTTGTGGTAGGATTGCTCAACATCTTTTTGACTTGATAGTCCATATCACAAGATCTGACCCTAAAATCTTCCACCAATTTTTTGTAGGTATACTAAAATGAGGCATTATGAAATAAAATATTTAGAAGTTCTCCAATGTGTTTTAATGGCTGTTTCTAACCCTTTCTATGGAACTAGTTCTACATGTATTTCATTAATTCCTAATATTTTATCATCTGATTCTTTCCAAGACTTCTCTCATATTCATTCATTCACTATGAAGACAAGGAAACTTATGGATAACTTGGATTTATTCTTACAAAAAAAATATGTGCTATATAGAAACCATTTTACAGGGCCAGACACCTTGATGGTATGCTGATTGTGCCTGAGCTATAAATAAGGAACTATGCACGTTCACGGTTTTTTCCAGAATAATAAATATGAGATCCAAACCTTATTAGTATAAAGGGTGAATAGAAGCAATTTTAGAAAGAAGGACTTAAAGTAAATGAAAGCAAATTAAAAGCCAAAGATATTAATATTTTTTTATAAATGTATTTTTGTTCTCTTGATGGTGAAAAAACTGTCACTAAATTTCATATCAAGCAGTGTGTCCTATACATTAACATTGTTAGATATTAATATTCAAACTGTTTGGACAAGGACAGCTCAGAGGTGATATTTCTACCCTGGCTTTTCAAAAATGTATAAGGTTTTTGTTGGTTTTTTTCTGGCAGTGTTCACCTTTTCCAGTAAGTTGGATATCAGAAGTACTGTAGCTGCAAAAACATGAGAAATATAAAGAAAATATGTGATTTTACTTTTAAATGTATCAATAAAAAGTGGGTTACAGGATATATTTGAATATATCTTAGTGATTATTACTGGGAGTATGGATTAATTTGGGAGCACAAAATTTCTTAAGTGTACTGTTATTTTTAGATTGTACCTCTATTAATGAGAAATTTGCTGAGTGAAGATTTTGAACAGAGCCTATGAAGCACAGTCAAATGGGACCCCAGTTCATTTACCAGTGGTATAAATAGCAATTTTAGGTTTTTGGGGTTGGTTTTGCTCTTTTTTTTTCAGTGACTGGATCAGCTCTTGTTTGAAGTACACAGAGTAACTCTATAAAAATACATGTGTTGTAAGAGAGGTCTCTGAAAGATCAGAAGATCTTATTCAGATAAACATACATTTATAATATTAAAGATAAAAATATTTCCTCAGAAGCCAAGGTTGTGAATAGACATTTTGTCCTTAGTTGTCCAAATACTTTAAACTTTGAAGGAAATTAAAAATATTATCAGAATTTTAAGTTTTGGCTTATCACTACTTCTTCATAACAGCAAACTCAGATTTAGTAAAATCATTGTCCTTAATACTAGCATGGAAAATTTCTTTGTCAGTTCTGAGACAGTAGGACAGGCACGAGCTATGCTGCTAGTTGCAAAAGCTATGCATTTGCTTTGTGTACATTTGGAACACAAGCAACAAAGCATTAGCATCATGTCTGTGATGTGATAAGAATACTAAACAATTCTCCTTATTTCAGGTAGTTCTAAGTTATTACTGCCCACCAAATAGAAAAGGTCATTGTGATTTCATTGGTATGGAGCCAGTCAGTGAAATTCTGTTGTTTGGGAAAGCATTTTGCTCTGCATTTGGTTTTGCTCAAAAATAATTGGGAACTGCCAATTCTAAAAGGAAAGGGCCTGTGTTCTTTTATCCAGGATTCTCTATAATTTTATTGTAGTAAAGGAGTAAGTTAATGAGTGTTTTATGCAATCCACAGATGTGAAGATAAAAAATGAAACTCTAATCTCAAGTCTATAAAAGCAAACAAACACCGGAGATTCAGTCCTTCAGATGAAAACTGTTATCACTGAAATGAACAAAACTGAAATTATTGTTGCTAGCATTATGACAACTTTTTGTCCTTTGCAGGCTTTCTAAAATACGTACAATAAGGCAAACACTTGTACAACATTTTTTGTATAAAACTAACAACACTTTAAAACATACGCATGACTCACACCGACCTTTTCATATCACATACGTGTTATAACCATTGCTTAGATGAACAAACTCAGATACAGAGAGGTGGTTTGAGAATAGTGGTGGAGGTGGTCAGAAAGACACGATTTTGAACCATCACTGGCACTTGTGTCTTTCTGTCACTTTATAAGAAAGATGGATTTTGATTTTGCAGATTTTCATGCAGAAGGTTTGGTGAAAATGTTCTGCTTAATATTGAAGAAGACTGCATTGTTAACCCAAGCGGGTAAACCCAATATATCACAGCCCTTCCAGACTGATCTGGCTTGCTTAAAAATCAGAAGAGCTTTGCTATAGAAATATTATAGTCTCTTTACTGTCCTTTGTTCTTTGTTAGGTTTCATGGCTTCTAGATTTTTCTCTTTATGAGGTCTAGGATTGGTGAGGGTTGGGAGTGTGGTTATTTTTGCTTTGTTTTGTTTTAAATAAAATCTCAGATTACGCACTTCCTGCCTGTTTGCAAAATACTAACCCCTATTGTGACATGGCAACTCTGGCAGAAGGAGGAAACTCTCTGCTGTGAGGATCCTGCAGCCAGATGAGGTGCTGAGCACTACCTAGAGCTCTTCTCTGGTTGGGAATGAAAGTGCTCCTCCAGCACAGAAATGGGGAATATTCCTCCTCATAAACAGAAAGAGTAACAGGAAACAAAATGACATCTGAATCTTTTTGGTAGCACTGTTGCACACACAACAGTTGTGACAGGCCTCCAGAAAGTGAAGCAAATATTTCAGAAGTCTCACTGTACATGTTACCTGCTCCTGTATGGATAGAAGATGGAATAACTGAAGTGAGCTCTTCCAGTCTGCAATTCTCCCATGGCTAGATAAATAACAACAATAAAATTAAAAGCAGTGCTGCCCTGGGGACAGTAAGTCTCTCAAGATTACTACTTTGTATTTTTACTGCATCAGCAAGGATGTAGATTTGTAAATATCCCAGACTACCCAAAAGGGCAATAAGTTATTCATCTTTTGTTGTTTTCTTACGTAATATACTTCCTTATTTTTAGTAGAGAAGGAAATATAATGCTGAGAACCAGTGCTAGAAGTTGCCTACTCAGAGTCTTTGTCATAAATATGAGTGAGTCAGAAGTTGCCAATTTGTTCAGGAAAAGCTATGTAACACCACCACGCAGAGATGAAAGAAATGTATTTTCTTAAGGACGCCTTGTACTACCAGAGTTTTAAAGGCTGATTAATTATAAAGGTCAGAAGTTAATGTTTGTTTTCAGGATAAAAACTCTGCTTTGGGAAAAACTTGAGTCATTTACTGTAGGCAGTGAAGGCTTGGATTACATTAATTTATAGTTTGTATTCTGCCGTACATTGTTGTGAAAAATGCCTCCTAAGTGCTACTATATTGAAATGATAGTGTCATAGGAAATAATGAATTCTGTGATAAAGGATGTAGGTATCGTTCTGGCCTCATTACAGTCAAAAGAGTTTTACTGTTGACCTCAGTGAAGTTATGATTTCCACTCCACCCTATCTCTAATTGACAGCTGCCAGTCTTAAACTGACAGGTCAGGACAGGGTTTCCAGTAAAATCTTTCTAAATTTCTAGCTAAATTCCTTCTTATGTGTCTTATTTCTATAAACGTGCTAGCTGTTTTATCTAGGAAGCTTTTCAGCTGACTGGCTACCGAAATGCTTATTTCATGCCTACAGTACTCCTTGGGCTCAGTTTAGTTGCCTAAACGTCACTATTTAGCGCTGTTTGGACTAATCTGATTATCTGAAACACTTGTGCAAAAGAGAGAAGGTCTTGGAAGATGCAAGAATATATGTGAATTTAGATCAATGAGCCCTCAGTTAAAGAGCATGGCTAATGTACAAGGATATTAAAACACTACCCCACAAAGGCGTGCAATTTCAGTAAAGCTTTTTTTTTATTCTGCCTTTTTTGATTTAGCCTTTCAAATTTTTGTTTCAAAATTATGTTTTTCATTTAAAATGAACACAAATTATAGTAAAGAAAAATATGATTCAAAAGTCTGTACATAATATTGAATTCATGGTAAGTGAATTCTATTTTTTAATTTTTAAAAAATGAACTTAAAAACAATGTTGATTTGGTTTCAGCCTGACCACATGGTATTTTTTAGTTCAGAGCCTGAATTAATATAAATGCTCCATTTGCTCAGCCCTTGACTCATGGCAATCACTACTTTCCCACACAAATACTATCTACAAGGAGATTTCTTTTGGAGTAATTCTCTTCCACCTTCTTCCAATATGAAGGAGTGATGGGATTTAAAACATGCTGTTTCCCTTGTGTCTTGTCAAGTTTGAAGACAGTAGTTTGAGCCAGAGCATTGCCCCGTGGTGTTGTCAGACCTCTGACTCCTCCCCAGCACTGTGTTAGTAACCTGGGCTTCTGGCAAAAGGCTGTGAATTCGAGGGGTTGCCAGGTAGCTGAAAATGAAAAACAAATCCTCAAGTGATATTGAAGCTCTCATCTCCAATGTCTTTAGCTCCTACTCAGCTCTGAGTGTTTGGACTTTAGCTGGGAGGAATGAGTTCTGTTGACAGAAAGTGAACAGTGTGCCAGAATAGGTCTGCTCTGGATAATGACATTTTTTCTCATTTTATGGCCTTGATGTGAAGTTCTGATGCTACTTAGTAATAATTTTGCCTTCAACTGAACAGATTCAAGGTTTGCTCTTATTTTTCCTCCTGAAACTGGAGCTATGTCGGCTTATCTATACTGCTGTTACAGAAACTTTTGTCAGCCTTTTGCCAAGATAAATAATTCTCTTAGTAACATAAATTGAAAAGATTTCATCTCATTCTGGGTCTAAATGATCTGTGATCTGTTTATCTAATCAGCCCACTTTCTTTCTAATCTATTACATTAACATCTGAATTTGAGTCTGTTATATGACAGATTCAACTTAAATAAAGTGTCGTCTAACACTTTGGTATTCTTCTTAAACTTCCCTCTCTCTGCTTCTTACCTACAAATGGTGTTTCAACAGTGGAGATTTCAATGATCCCAGACTTGCTCATATTATTTCTTGATACAAGCTACAGGTTTCCAAACTGTGGCCATTTTAAGCAAATTCTCTCTTTAGTAAATATCTTTGTGAAAAATCAAGTTACATTTTGATCAATGTTTTCAACTAGTGATGCTATTTTGTAGAAGTGCCAGCATTATTAAATATTACATCCAGAGGTTTATATTCAAAATCATTTTTCTTATATCATTGATTTTATTTGCAAAAATCAGAAATACAGCACTCAATTCAATCTTCTGAGGAGAGGCAAAGTTAGAAAAGCATAACAAAATGGAAAGAAACTCAGTTTATAGTAAAAAAGTTCAGTTTTCTAGTGCAGTTTTACCACACATTTTTTACACTTTGTCAGACTTTTAGCTCATGTATGTTAACTGAAGCAACCTAGAGTTATTGTCCAATAGATGTAATCAATCTTATTGTCTGTTTATTGTCATGTGTTTTATTATCATGTGTTAGGTTAGACATGTTAGGTTCCTCCTTTCTGCCTACTTTACTGTTTACCATGTTAGAGGGATCATCCCCTTAGAAGCTACTAACATAAGTAATCACAGTTTAATCTTTCTAGGCTGCTAAAATCCCATTATATTAAAAAGTTTTCTGAATCTATGGGGTTTATTCTGATTTTATGTTTCTGAGGAAGTAAAATATCGTCATGAAGAAGGGATAGTTCTCTGATTAAGATATCATGTAAATATCACTGTAATTCATCTAGCCTCTGTAATACATTCTTGCGTCATCCTCAGCCAAATCTGTTTTTTTAGAAGGTCTTTTTTCTGCATTGAAAAAGAAAAGGCAAGGGCCTTATGTTCTTTTTTTTCTAATTTTCTGTGCCACCTCTGTAGGAGTCTGTATATCTTGTATTCTTATCCCTCAGAAAAGGGGGAAACGATCCTCTGAGGTAGTGGTAGTAACTTCAAAGAATAAGTCCCTAGCACATTTTAACTGAGAAAACAATACTTTCTTTATTCCTGCTTGAAAGAATTCAGTCACAGCTTGGATACTTGTGGCTGTATTTACTGTTCTTAGTGTGCCTGTATCTATTTTTTCTGTGAAAAGGGAATGAGAGCATTCACGTGTAAGATTAATGTTAGTAAGAAATCACAAGATGAAAGATGCCATGGAACTGAAAAATGTTCTGAGTGTATTTCCAAAGTTCTGATTTTTGTGTTTTTCCCTTTGGATGTGGGTGAATTTCCCAACCAGATTGTAACTAGGTCAATGAGTAGATAATTTATTCACATGATTAAAGTATTTTTTTTAGAATTGTTGATTCCACTGTTTTTCTTCTTGTTTATCACTGTATGTATTTAATGATATTGTGATATCTTTAACTAATTTCCACTGCCTACTAGGTATGGTATAGTTAACTATCATGTGTATAGAAAACAGAGAGCAGGTCTTGCAAGGTGCTGTATGGTGTAGATTTTCCTTGACACCAATAAAGTTCAGCACTTTCATTGCCTCCCAGGACTGTAATGGAAGATATGAAAATATTTTATTGCTCCATTTTAATATTTATAGTTTCGCCTTTCATGCAATGGGATTTGAAACCACACTACAAAGAGACAATGAAATCTGAAACTTCCAAGAGTTTGATTTTCATATTGAAGGCATCATAGGGTTCGTGTTGAGAAACGTGGTAATGTGTTGCAATTAGTATCTGGGATACTAGCAGCAGCAGATTTATTNCCTTTGTTTAAATAGTATCTAGTTTTAATAAAAATATTTTGAAGGGTATAATTGCACCCTCAGGTTTACATTAACATCCTGTGAAATAAGATACATGTTAAATTAGTACTGATCAGAAATTAACTACTACCATGAGGCCTCTGTGTTTCTTCTTGCATAGTTAACCTGC
>WEKW01003162.1:9533-29048 GCA_013389905.1 Sula dactylatra | reverse complement strand
GAAAATGCAACAAAATCAAAACCAGCCAAGTTCTAATATTTAAACTAAGCATAAAGCATTTGAGGACTGCAAAAAAACCCCTTATTTTAGTTCTTATACAGCTCTAAATGTTGGGCATTACAATAATGCTTTTACTACATTTACTACTGCATACTACTCTACTGCAAAGTTACCTTGATCAACTTCTAAACCACCAGTGCAAGAAGAAACCATAGCAAAAGGCTGCTGGACCTATTCTCTTTACAGCTTATATCAGACTGGATGCTCCAAATCCTCAGACACTTTTGCAAATTTCTGCCTATGAAAAAAAGGTAACTATTTAGAAAGAATGTAGGGACCCTAATCTTGCAGAATACAGTAATCCTATAAATGCACACTTACACTCTTTTGCATCTAAAACTTTTTATAGGTCTTTTAGTGTTAAACTAAAATAGAGAACATATATTTCATAATTTTAACCCATGTAATTCTTATTCAATTTAAAACAATGAATTACCCAGAATTACAAAGTAATTTTAAAATAATTTTAAATAAATTATTCCTGAACCTGCTCTATAATTTTTTAAGTAAAGAATTGCGCTGGGCCAACCTACATTCACATGGCATTTTAATATGTGACTTATGGCATAACCGTTCATGCATTTGTGCATTTAATGGTACTTGACTTCTAGCCTTATACTTCATAAGAGTAAGTGTTCTATTGCATCATAATTCACACCCTGTCACATCCATGGCAGTCTGAGAGAATTTGAATTTAAATACCTTAGAAGACTGGACAAAGAATGACAGCTGAATTGTAACCTTATGATATTAGGAAATATTACTTCACTGAAAGGGTTTTCAGGCATTGAACAGGCTGCCCAGGGAAGTGGTTGAGTCACCATCCCTGGAGGTATTTAAAAGACGTTTGGATGTGGTGCTTAGGGACATGGTTTAGTGGTAGACTGGCAGTGTTAGGTTTATGGTTGGACCCAATGATCTTAAAGCTCTTTTCCAACCTATACAATTCTGTGTGATTCTGTGTGAAATGTGTGATGGGAACCATAATCTGGTCTTTTTCTAAGATGCTCCCAGGACAGACAACATAGGGTAAATGGAGAAAGAAAATACAAGTGCCTAGGAGCAGCAGGTAATGAAACAGAA
This sequence comes from Sula dactylatra, assembly GCA_013389905.1. Classification (NCBI taxonomy): domain Eukaryota; kingdom Metazoa; phylum Chordata; class Aves; order Suliformes; family Sulidae; genus Sula; species Sula dactylatra. The sequence continues at coordinate 27,905 of WEKW01003162.1, read as the reverse complement.
GAAAGATTTATTTATGAAAAGTATGATAATGCAGGCACTGAAGAGAAAACACAATCCTACCCCTTATACAGCTGGGACAATAATACAACCAAGACTCAAGAAATACCATATTTTCAACTTCTGTTCTGCATTACCGCTATATAAATGCAACATGCACCATGCGTCCTGGCACTATGGTCTAACTATTCTACTGTCTTCATAGCACATAGGTGCGTCCTTCCCTTCGTAACCCCCTCACCTTTTGCAGCAAAGAAAGAACAACTTTTTCATTAAACAAAATGCAGAGGAATAGTCTGACTAGCTTAACCGACATCTCCATAAATTAAGAAAGCATGAACCATCACAAAGCACAACACCACAAAAGCACAATACCAACTGGGAAGGGAAAAATAAATAGGGCTATTTATTACAATCTAATAGACCAAAGCTGCTCTTTATCTAACTGCTGGTAAGCTTTGGAGCTCTTCTCCTGTTGATAATCAGCAGAGTTGCTCATACACCTTGTTTATGCATACAGTATAATAATCTACATCAGTTGCATTTGTATATGATGGCTGGTTTTTGGCATTTGCAAATTCAGTCAGTTGTCTCAACCCATTTGATAATGCAGAAAAGTGTATGTGTGGGCAACAATAAATTTATTTATTGTACTAGCACTAAAAAAACAATCTCATCAGAACTTGGCACAAAGGGCAAGAACTGAAGATGCTGTCTCTACAAGACAGGTGATAATTCATAAATCAATTGCAGATAGATATCCAGTTCTGAAAACCTCCATATGGGGGGACCAAATGTCAACATTTTCTAGGATCAATGCTTTCCAAAGTTACAGATGCTAACACACAGTTTTGAAAAACTTGGTTAAGAACAGAATTTCTCATAAAGCGCTGGAAAAATATTACAACAAAAATGTAATTTATTTGTCATAAATCATAAAACTAAAGCTTTTTAGTCTACAGCTAAAAGTTCAGTATGCCAACAAAAAAATGACCCACCCAGTCACCCCTCTTCCTTCAAATAAATACACTGCACACAAATTTAAGATAAAACTCCGCAGCAAATGCTTTAGGTATTTTTACAGTCCTGTAATTTTGGAAATATCTAATAAGCATGAATAAGCTTATATACATATTTACTTTATCACACGTGAATTGAATGTCCCAAGTTAAAAAGAAACAAACAGGAGCATCTGAAAAGTTTGAAAAAAAAATCAAGCTATACATATCTTTATATTTTCACACTGAGGAATTGTTTATTGTATACGTATAATTCTTCTCCTCAAATATTATAGCGGTCTGTCTTCCTCACCCCTCTTATAATATATGGAACTGATAGATATTTTTGTGTATGTGTAAATTTCTACCTAAAATCTTAAAGAGTGTATATGTTTTAATTTAACAACCTGCTTTTTTTGAAGCCTTCCTCTCCTTCTCCTGGTGTCTAACAGTCCAAAATGTATGTCATGATTTTAATGTGGTCTCATCAGAAACCATAAAGCCATGACAACAAACAATTATTGATAGCATCAAGAGGCAGAATAAGCAGCAAGGTGGAAGCAGGCAGGAGGTAGCAGCAGACAGAAGGACAGCTGAGGACAGTACCTAGCAACTCTGGCTGAGCCCACCTTGACCCACTTGATTGCCCTACTCTATGCACATGATGCATTTGCAACGTCTGCCCTCAGCAGCTGTGTCACCAGGGAAAAAGTAGTTGAACTAAAGTATTTCTCTGTTCTCCTTAACATACACAATAAGAAGTAACATACCTGCATTGCACAAGCAAACACAGGCAGAATTTGGCCTATTACAATTACCAAAACCTGAAATACCCCCACACAATGTGATTCTTTACACTGTCATCTGTCCTTTGTGCAGTCTGTCAAATTGAAAGATGGCCATGCTCCTTTACCAAAAAGCTCAGGTTATGGTGAGTAGTGTCCTAAATTGCTTTATGTAGGATTATGCAAATGCATCTGTTTGCAAATCTGGAGCTGTACATGTCAGAGGCCTAGTCCAGCACCCATTTAAGAAGAAATGTAAGAAACAAAGTTCAATAGGTTTGGGATTGGGACTTAACTTATTATACCGGGAAATACAGTATGAAGCATGGTCCAACAACAATAAAAATACACATCCTTTAATTTAAAGTATTACTTCTTTTCTAAAACCCATCAACCTAGTTTTAAATGAATACTGGATCAATTGCGTTGGAAATCTAAGACAGTAAAATGGGACTGCTGGTCACAATGTTGAATAAATGTGAAGTCACAAAAGCACTTCTTAAAAGGATCATCTAGGCTTACAAAGCTTATACAGACTGGGGTGGGCTCATTTGCTGTTACTAAAGTAGCCCAAAAAATTCAGAAACAAATTGTTTTTGAAATAGTAAAAACACAACATTTATAAGAGGGTCAGGGGAAAAACATGAAAAGGACAATGTTACTTTTTGCATAACTTTGAAACTCCTGAGGGAATCAAATGCAATAATTTACAAAAATAAAAGAAGAAAGCTAAACCATTGTCTATTCCTTGGTGAATACTTTAATTGTTTATTACCATTGAATTAGTGCCTGCTAGAACACTGATGGAACACACCTGAGGAATGGTTTCCTCAAACAGAAATGAGATATTGGGGCATACCTGCAATTCTAACGTACACCCTGCATTCTTCATGCAAATCTTATTCTCTGAGAGTACAAAGCACGTGAAGTACTTGAAGGGATTTTTAAAGGCACAGAATTCCGAATCATACAAGTTTTGATGTCAGTAGTTTGAATAAATCTTCAAAGTCCCTGAAAATTAATCAGTTGAACTACTTTTTACTTAAATGAGACACATACTAGTTTCATTCAGTCATATCCCTGTCACACTTTTTTAAAAAAGGTGTTGTGTAGGCCTTTTTAACAAAAAAAAGTTAGAACTTCCGTCTCTAACATATTCAACAGATGTTTTTTAGATAACTTTGTATTTATAACTACTCTGAGTATTTGATACAATTGGACTAAATCATAAAGCATTGAGTTTACCTTTGTCTTCAAACAGTTTCTTTAGAAGTACCAAGTAAAATCCCCCCCTCTTCATTTCTATGTGAAAGCATGAGGATGGAAGACAAAAGTTTTTGGATTCCCTTCCAAAAATAGGACATGACTATACCTAACTTGTGGCATAGGCAAGTAATTTAATTTTTAAGACTGTCCAAATGGTTAACAGGCAGGTGCATGACTCCAGAAGACAGCCTGAAGAGAGAGAGTCACACCGAATGGTATCTCCTTGCTAAGCCTTTGCACAGTAGATCTTTACTTTCTACTTTCTAGATTATTTCCCTAGGACTCCTCTGCCCAGCACACTGGGTTACAGAGAAAGCTTAAATTTCCTCTGCCTCGTTTTCCCCATACAAATGACATCTGTATTATGGGATGGGTTACAAGACCCAATAATCTGTTTCTTCCTGTTCCAGGAGAGGGAGGACAGGATACCAAAAAATATCAGAGACAACATTTGTATTTACTTAAATTTATCAAATCTGTCTCATTCTAAGATCCTATTTTCACTTCAGTGCAACTCCACTGGCAGTATTCACTGTAGGTTGAATGTTTGGGAGAACCATCAGGAAAAAACCAGCTTCTTTTGAAAATCCAATTATGTAAATATAAAAATTCCAACAGTCATTTCATAGGAAAATGCTCATTGTCTATCTGTGGGACAAAGATTAGATGTCTGTGAAAGACAGCATCCACCTTATGCCAAGCATGTGCCATCTAATGATGGATGTCTGTCTCCACATAATAAACCACAGAAAAACAGAATTTTGCATATGCTGAGTGTAGGCTTCTTGTCTGAAGGCTTGGGTTTTAGGGTTTGGAAGCTGCCTTCTTCCAAAGAACACATATCAATTAAATAGCTCACCCTGTGACAGATTTCCTATGCAGCTTTGCATGACAAACAAAATGAAAAATAAAATGCCCTTTTTGATGATCAAACTTGTTTTCCTGTTGTTCTCTGTAAGGTCTTACAGCGCCCACTGCCACACCAGCAACCTTCAGCAGCAATGGGAAAGGAAACTGGAATTCAGGTAGTGTGGAAGGCTGCTTCTATTTTTTAATCCCTTCATTAAGAAAGGCTGGGACACCCTAGAGCATTGAACATAAGAAAACAGAATCTATGGAGGAAAACTTGAAGTCATATGTAGGTTCTCACTCACTGTGAGCACCTTCTCTGTGGCTTGGAGACTGACTGATTGGTTTCCACTTTCCATGCCTACAACATAAATAAATTGCAACAGAAATAAATTCATAAGATAACCAATCACCATATCTGTTGATTGTTCTACAGATTCTATACTCAAGCCGTAGACTGGTATGCATGGGTGATGATGGAAAATGAGGAAAATAAATAGAAACAAAAGTTTTTGAACAGGTCTGAACACAAAATCAGAGAAGACATATGGTGCATACCTATCCTCTGTAAATACACAGTACATTTTCATAGCACCTCAGAGAGTTGGTCCTACACTGCCTTAGTTTTTCTTCCTGTTTCTCAATGTGTGGTTGACACTAAAGTGTACTCTGCAGCACAAGGAGTTGGTGAAATTAGGGGCATCAGAAAAATGCAGGAGAGACTAACCCACTGTATAGCTTTCCATTGAGTAAAATGAAAAGTATGGATTATTTGTTTCCAAGTCATGAAAGGTGTTGCACATTCAAAGATATAAAAAAAACCCAAAAAAACCTTTTTCTGCAACTTTTTGCCCTCTCAGCTTTTTGTTGACAAATCAAGCACTTCAAGTTTTTTAGCACAAAAAAGATCTTAAGCCTGTATTAACTTCCAAAATAAAAACAATATTGTTTTGCTACTATAAGTTTCACTTCTCATGTCAGATTCCCAACTTTGTTTCATTTATATTTTCAAAACCCAAAAGGACTGCATCCATTGCTTTCCACTGAGAAATCTTCTGATCCTTACAATGTCAGCTGTAGTAAAGCACAGACTCACAGGCTTTCCCCTTCCACAGTGAAAGGACGCTGAATCTTGCAGGGGGGGGGACAGGGAGGGGACAGAAAAGGGACACATCCAATCTCAATTTTTCCATAGTTCTACACAAAAAAAATAGCTAAATATCATCACAGGATTTCCAATAAAACAAATGATGCATCTTTATAAAGCTAGGCTGTCAGTTTAGAATTGCATCTTCATGGATTTTTCCTGGATATAAATGTAAGCCTCTGGTAGTTTTCCATTTTTCTTGTTCATTGTGGCATGGGAAATTTTTTTGTTTGTTTTTCAATTTACTCTATATATTCCTCTCTACCCCCAACCTTATTCCCCCCCCCCCCTTGTTTTTCTGCCACTTTTCCTCCTGGCCTCTATGCAAAAGAAGCAGTTTTTTGCTCCTACAGGATCTTGTTGTTCAGAGATAAGCATGTGTGTCTATAAGACAAGAAAAATGTTTTAGTGGAAGAGTTCCATTATCTGCCAAATGGCCCTTGAAAGTTAATGAGGAGTCTTCAGGCTGGTTCATTCTCCTTAAATGTAAAATCATCTATAGAATTTTTATACCTGTTCAAAAATAAATTTGATTTTATGATCTGCATTCTTTTCAGCTCCTTGAATTAAGCTTACAGAAAATCTCATTGCTTCTTTTCCACAGTAGTAAATTGACACTTGAGCCTTATAAAAATCAGGTTTTTATTTTTATTGCAGTAAACTACTGTTATTCCTTTACATTCTGACGTTCCACAGTAATGAGAGAAAGCATGAGTGTGTGTGTGATCTTCCTTTGGATCAGAAGAAATGTGACCACTGTTCAAAATAATCACAGCTGACTTATTCTCATTCATAGGCACTTCTTTTTCACTAATGAAACATTCTCTGCTATGTCTGTTCAGACTGACAATGAGCCAGTTGCCCAGGATTGTGTCCAGACAGCTTTGGAATGTCTCCAAGGTTGGAGACTCCATGACCTCCCTGGGCAACCTGTGCCAGTGCTCAGCCACCCTCACAGTGAAGAAATGTTTCCTGATGTTCAGAGGGAACCTCCTGTGTTTCAGGTTCTGCCCTTTGCCTCTGGTCCTGTCACTGGGCACCACTGAAAAGAGCCTGGCTCATTCCTCCTTGCCGCTTCTGTTCAAGTATTTATTAATAAAATTCCCCCTGAGCCTTCTCTTCTCCGTGATGAACAGTCCCAGCCCTCTCAGCCTTTCCTCACATATAAGATGTTCCAGTCCCTTAATCATCTTCATGGCCCTCCACTGCAGTCTCTGCAGTATGTCCGTGTCTCTCTCCTACTAGGGAAGCCCAGAACTGGAGCCAGCACTGCAGGTGTGACCTCATCAGGGCTAAGCAGAAGGGAAGGATCACCTCCCTCGACCTGCTGGCAACTCACGCAGCCGACGATACCATTTGTCCTGCAAGGGCACATTGCTGGCACACGTCCAAGTTGGTGTTCATCAGGACCCCCAGGTCCTTTTCTGCAAAGCTGCTTTCCAGCCGGTCAGCCCCAGCATATACTGGTGTCTGGGATTGTTCTTCCCCAAGTGCAACACTACCCAGAGCAGTAACCTAGTAGTGATAGAGGTTGGAAATAATTACCATAAAAATATTTAGTTGCATGTGTGTGTATATATGTACGTTACATTTATTACTAATTTTATCTATTTAAAATGTGTTAAATGTACATATAAAAGTTATATACATTAAATAACATATTTCTTACAGATGCAAGAACTTATGTCTGCACATAAAGATATGTGTAAAAGACAGTGGAAGAATAGACACATCTCCCAAGGAAATTTATTTTTAATTCCTTACCTTTAATGATATTTGATCCACTCTCACAGCAAAGAGAAATGAACTCCAGAAATATTTTTAACGAAGGCCAAGAAAAAACTCCATTTCATGAAGGTATGATTGACAATACACATAGAGGCAGCTGAATTCCACTTGACACAATGGTACCTTGCTTTCACTTTGGGGACAGACAGACCTTAACAGTGGACTTCCACAAGCCTTCCCACCAGCGCATCACAGTTTTATCAGTAGTTCAGCTGAGAATAAAGGAAATATTAATACTTTTAGCACAGCATGCAACATACACTTTGCATGACCACTGATATAAGCATGCCTTCAGTAGCTTGGTGAGAGTGGTCTGTATTTTTGCTCTGTATTTATCATTCATGTAGCAAGATGATATAATTTGCCTGAGGCTAGACCAGACTTAGACTCTGGCATTCCTATTTCTTTGGCCAGTTTCCAAATCACATCTTCAGGCAGCAAATGTGAAATCAAACTATAAGGATGCATTTTGCTCATCATAAGGCTGCCTCTTTTTTCATTGTTGTTATTTTCAGGCTTCTGCCTCCTCACTACTCTTGCAAAATATAACAAGAATACAAGAATGCCCTATCTGGGTCATTGCACAAAGACATCTAGTCCCATGCCCTAACCAACCAACAGCTAGACCTAAAACTGCAAGAAAAACATAGAAAGGCAAATATATAGTACATAGTGATACATATTCCTACACATACTCTCTCAGCTTCCAGCAACATGGTTCTCATAAGGCAGAGGTGACATCTTGGGGTTAATGTCTTCTTTTTGTATTTGTGTACCTTTACTATTTTCTCTTTGCATCTTTTCCATACTCCATTTCTTTATCTTCTTTTCATTCTTTCCTTCCTTTTCCCCCATTATCATCTTACTCCTCCTTTTCTAGATCACTAAAAGTGAAATATCTACAGCAGCTTCACTCCTGCCTCCTTTACTACATCTCTCTTCAGACAAAAACCTGTCTTCTACTTCAGGCAGCCCATTGTGTCCCATCTTCTACAATCAAGGGGAGCAAGAGCATCAGCACTTTTTCCCCATTTACTTGAAAAGAACTCTCATTTTATGCCAAATGTCATGCCTCTTGACAGGCTATAGTGGGATGGGACAGGTGATATCTACTATTTGTTTGAAAATGTGAATGTGTGAAAGTTTTAACAGACTTCAGAGCCATTTTGACATCTCTAGATCAGCCAAATGGATTCCCCTATTTAACTTCATCTCTTCAGTAAAACAGACAGTAGCATGTCCAATCCAATCACTCTTTTGACCAAAAAAAACCCAAACCCAAGAGTGGGGCAAAAGTACATTTCTAAAAAATACATTTCTACATTTGCCTCCCCTTTTCCTAATAGCTCTGTTCTAGCAATAATTTCTTAAGTTTTCCTTGGTATTTAGCTCAAAATTTTCCTCATGCTCATATTAAATATGCCATTTTTAACAAAGAAACACAAAATTTACTAGTATAAAATATTTAAAATCTATTCTTTCATGAAAGGGCAGTTGCAGCTTTAACAAGGACTACTGCCTTTCCATCGTTTTCCTTTCTTTTATAGTTTAGATGCTGATGGAAAGGAATTTCATTCCTAGCAGAACAGTATGTACCCCAAAAGTTACAAAGTTTCTGCCAGGCTCAAACATCCACAAATACTTTCCCAAAATGTGTGACTGTACTAACAGCAAGGTGAATTTCAGTAACAAGGCAAAATTACCCATTTAAACAAAAGTATTTCATTCTGCTCCATTACACAGACACACCATGTTATTATGCATGAAATGTTCAGCTGATTATCACATATTGTAGAAGGAAGAGACTACCATATGGTTACAACCCATACAAAAGCACACAGCAAACTCCCAGTATTTACATATCGGTTTGTCCAATACACTGTATGGGTGTTATCTTACCTCATTCAAAGGAGCATTGCTGCAAAAGACAACGCATTCTTGCATCAAATGAGGTAATAAGCTTGTAAATGGTTGTTTTCAAAAGGTAGAATTAGCTCAAACTTATGTATGCATGACTTATTCTTTCACCACTAAATTATGACAGTATTTGTATGTAAAGTACAGCTATAATCATTAGAGTGTAATAGTCTAATGTGGAAAAGCTTTTAGGAACAGGGTATTATTTAGACTGAACCAGCGATATGTGTCATTTTTGTGTTTAAAAAAGAACCCACAAATTTATTCTAGGACTACATGCTAGATGCTGCTGCAAATTCTGTCTGTGCAGTTGAATGAATGATAGGAGAATTTATTACATACAAATGAAATATGATTTGTACCTGAAGAATCTTACTCACATCACCCAACTGAAGGCCCTACAACTGGAGAACAATTTATTCCGCTTAAACTGAACAATAACCTGCTGTAAATCATGGATTGAGATCTACATACCTAGCGTAATTAAATCTAAGGTCAGATCTAGGTCTTTGACTAACCAGAAAAAGAGGCTGTAGCATAGACTCAGAGTAAGATACATTTTGCAGCAAAAGATCTAACCTAAAATTTACCAGACATATATTCAGAGGAAACTGTCAGCTCTCACTGGCTTCAATGGGTGTTGGAGGTTTTCATTCATTATTGCAGTGAAGTGTTTTGTATGAAGTGTTTTGAAGTGTTCTGTGGGATTTATCATCTCACATGGTTAGCCCTCTGTTATATCTAGCACTCTTCTATATTATGAAAAAAGCCTGAAAACAACCACCAAAAGTCAGAATTCACATTTTTTGTACCCAAACAATCTAAGATGACATACAATAGATGATAATATACTGCCAAAGATTTCAAGGAGTAATGATGTGTCATACAGAAGTCCTTAAATACACCTTTCTTAAATCAGCTCTGATTCTCTCAAAATTCAGAATGAAACAAAATTTCATTATTAAAAAAAAAAAAAGAAAACCCCTTCTGAATATGGATTTTTCATCTCTATCTGAATGGCTGCCATTTAATCACATACATTACACTGGTTTTTCAAATTGAAAATACTTAGTTCTGGCTTGAATCCCATGGTATCCTCTCATTGATGGAGGGCCAACAAATGCCATGACTACTTTTTTTTTTTGATGAAGACAAATATTATTAGTCATCTACTTCAGCTATGCAATTTTGTAGAAAGAATACAAAATACATTACTCCCAGACTATTTCCATTATTTCCAGGTAATTATACTAGCTTTGCTCTCCAGGTTTTAAAAAAAACTCAGTATGTCTTCATCTGATTATTTCCATAATTAAATCTCCTCAGAACCTTACTTCAAAAGGACAAAGATAGCTGGGAAAGACCAAAGAATAGAAGTCACAAGCGAGATTTTTGGTCCTTCAATCCTTTCAGCCACATAAGCATGATGCTGATATCTGCAGCATAATGAGATCCCATAGACTAGTTTCGCACTGCAGTCTCAGTGCCTGCAAAAACTCACCAGGAGCTGCTGTCAAAGACAAGACACAGCTGACCAGCTCTTTCCCTCAAAGCAGTGGCATCCACATTCTTCCTCCCTCTGTCACAACCCCCGATTGTCAGTCCAATTCCCAAACCAGTCTGCTCTGCAATGCCAGAAGGAAATCCCAACATCCTCCACCTGCACAGAAGCCAAAGGAAATTTGCTCTGGTCTTTGCCTCCCTAGTGTTTGTGGCCTCACACTTTTTTCCTACACTGCAATGCCTCCATGAAGGTCCTGTCTCTGTCATTGCCTTACACTGTCTGCCTTGGGACTGCAGCACTGTTCCATCTAAATGTAAACAATCTTCTGCAGATCTGTTCTGCGGTGCCTCTATCACTGTTATCAGACTCCTATCTCTGTTATGCGACAGAGATGTAATTCACAAATACAAGCAGAAAATGTTCACATCATCATGTTGTTGAATTTGTTCTTGACCCTTCCGTTAGGAGTTTTGTCATACTAAAACCTATTCTTCTGTGTAGCCAAACAAAAGGATGGACTTCAGCACGTTTGATACAAACATGCTCTATAATAATATCCAACGGAGCTAATTCCCTTATTTCTGCAGACATGCCTATTAAACATGCACATTAATAATACTAACTAACTAATTACTGGACTTGTTTGGCTGAGGCATCAGACCAGCTTCACATACCAACAAATAGTTGCTCAGAAATAGCAGCCATTACCAACAACACTGCTATACAAATGGAAAGAAAACTATGTCTGCAAGAAACCAAGACAAAGCTGAAATAAGGTATATGAATATTTTGGTTCAGAGTATCAGTGTAAATTTGAAACAAATCCCTTGCCGTCCCTACTTACTGTGCATTGGTTCAGCACACTGGATGTGTTGGGTGAGCACAAATTAGATTACCTCTACAGGAAATCAAACTGGAAGCTCTGCTTCAGGATTACACAAACCACTATCTATTCCCTAATACTGAGTCGAATACATCATGATCACATACATGATGGGGACATTCAATCCAGAAGATGAGATTAAACCTAGTCCAAAGAAAAACCCTGAACAGTGCATACCAAGGATGTAGGGGCCTCAGCTTCAGTCTACTGATCCTGTCCTACTGTGTGGAATGACACACTGATGTAGACATAGCCAAACCCCTAGGCCAATAGCCAGATGAGTTTAAGCCTAGCAGATGTGATATGGTTGTCAAAGAGTAGCCAAAGATCTGCCTAGCCTTGTACTCAGTCTCCAGCAATGGTCAGTAGAAGATGCCTAGGAAAGAGTTTGGGAACAAAGAAAGGAGGCATTGCCATTTCCTGTGAATACTTTCCAATTTGCAGCTCAGTGAAATCTTGAGCCGGAAGCACTGTGTTTGTCAGCAGAGGAAGAATTCTTGTAGATTTCTTTTTTTAGTAAATTATCTATTTGTTTTTCATAAATCCTAAATATCCACAATAAGCAAGGGGTTGTAGAGATTGCCTACAAGCTATGTGCAAGTTAAAGAACCACTACAATTTGTTTGTTATGAACATTACATCTGCATCATCTGACGCTCCCTATCCTTTCTGTGAGAATATATTTTACCTCTCTATGACCTTTGCGATTCTATTAACCTTTACTATATAGGTCCTTTAGTTTTCTTCAAGAAATAGATAGCTGGAATTTTTCAAAGCACTGAGCAACACCACAGTAAAGAAAAAGGAAATATACAGAACTGTGAGATACCTGACCTGACACAGATGCTGTCAGCTCCCAGGCACCTCCTGGGTGTAAGAATGAGTTTTCTGCCATTGGTAAAAGCTGTTATACTGCCCTGTTTTATATCACCAATGCAGTTTTTACTTCTTGGTTTCCTAGTCACAAGACAGACTATAGCATTTCCCAGCTTCAGGTTGAATCCATTGGCATTCACAGGGTGATGTTGACCTGCCACATTGAGGTAAAACTCCCAGCTCTATCTGCAGATAGCTTTCCTTTTTTTTTTGTTTGAGGTTTGGTGGGGTTTNTTTTTTTTTTTTTTTTTTTTTTTTGTCCTGCTATGAGTCCTAGGGCTCTCAGCCAGAAAGCTCTGTTTTAGGATGGTTTTGAAGTGCATTGCATTAGACAAAAGATCTAGGAAAGCAGACAGAAGGAAGTGAACATAAAATTTAATTGCAGTTTACATGTAGATTCAGTTAATATTTCTAAAATCTCTTCCTTACTTTGCCCATTTTTCTGTGGACTAGGAATGGCTGTACATTGTCAGGAAATGTTGTTTTTTTTTTTCTTTTGCTCTCTATCCAAATCATTAACAAAATTGTTCTCATACCTATCTCAAGGGAACCCACATTGCATATTGTTGGTTTTGCTTTCACTTTGGAGAAAGATATAAGCAGCCTGATCAGTTTAGACCCCTTTTTACCCATCCAACATCAGGTACTCTCGGTGTTTCTGCCTGCCAGGCTACAATTGTTATTAGTAGCTTCTCAACCATGTCTCAAGGTCTGGCAGTGACTGTGAGGCTTTGGAATGCTGCGTAGCCTGGGGGTCTGAAGTTTCATCTGGGATGTATGAGAATTCTGCTCTACACTCAATTTGCACAGAGTAAAGTTCTCTCTTCACCAAAGTGGTGTTTGAACACAGTCATGGAATGTGTCCAAGTGGTCTTTCTTCCCCCCCTCTCCATTCCTCAAAGTTGAAATTCATTTTTTAATTTCTTTGGCCTTAAATTTGATAAAGGTCAGGACACTGGAAAAGGAGAAGTCTCTCCAACACATACCAGGCTGGGAGCTGGTATATTGTAAAAATATCAGCAACCAGCTATGATTAGATCTGTATAAACCTCAAAGTCTTCAAAAGTCCTGAGATGTCTGAGGGCTGTGGGGATTTTAAGTCTTATTTATTGGTTTCCAAGCAAGCAGGTATGCTTCCACAGAAATATGTTTCTACTGAAGATCAAATTGTTAAAGAAAAATTGTACTGGCATCTTATGTTTAAAATATCAAAAAGTCATCTCTGTAGATAAAGAGAGCCGGCAACAATAGCTGGAACTGATCCAATGTTTCCAAAGAACTAAAGTTTCTTCCTGGGCCTAAAGAAGCCTTTGTCATATTTTAGTTCTGAAAACTGCCATGTTATGACTTTTGGATCCACTGACATTCTTCTGCTTCAGCAGTTTCACCTTAATCTTTAGATGGACCTAGTCACAAAAGTTTTATCTCCTGACAACCGTCTTCTCTCTCTCCCTCCATGGCACTTCCAGGATTCAAATAAACCATAAAAGGACTTTGTGAAAACATACTGTGATTTATCTAACACTTACCTAGGTAGCTGCATGACCCTAACACAGTAGTGCATCTCACTCTTACAGCCTCTGAGGGTAACAGCAAAGTGTTAACTCCACATGAGAGAGGAACTGAGAAACTAGGCACAAGGTAGGAGGTGGAAACAACCCAGCCTTATTCCCACACCTCTACTGAAACTAATAGTCAAGTAAAATAAAATAATATACAATAAAAATAAAATAAAGTATTTTAAAAAACAGTTAAGCCAATGGAAAAAAACCAGAGACAGTTCAGTTTAATTTTTAAAGTCATCTTCAAGGAGCAAAATTAATGGGTGCAAAGGCACTCACTGCTCTTTAGAGTTGTGTGATAAGATCCCTTTCTTGGATAAGAGGTTAAAAAAGCCCTCTGAACACAAATAATTGTAAATTCATTGGGAAAAATTAATGGAAGGGAAAGTTAGGGCCTCAATGCAAGGTAGTAATGGAATAAGTGCACTCAGACAATGCTACCTTGCAGAAAAGCTGAATTTAAATACTTATGTATTCTGATAAAGAACTCTTTCAAGTACTAAGTTCTGTACTGAAGGTCAAAGTTCCTACACGAGGCAAGAGTGAGTTTTCACATCACCCTACAATTTACTTAGTCTGATATAATTTGATTATTCAGTTATTTATTATCTATGATCCAGCATTTAATCAACTTCCATATTAAGAAGCTAGCTCAAAGGCTAAAAACTAATTCTGCCCTCAAAAGACATCATGTAGTGAAAACACAGTATCCAGAAGAGCGCTGGGAGTGAAAGCGATTTCACTGATCCAGCCACTAGAGTAGGTGTATTCTTCTGGAAGGTGATTTTTTTGCATCTGGTAATCCAGCCCAGATTAGCACTAGTACAGAGCCTGCTGACCTAGAACTGAGCCAGCAGAAAAGGACAAGATCCAAAGCCTTGCCTTTTCCTTGCCTGTAACAGGAAATCTGGTCAGCATATTGGGCATTATGAGCGTGGAGTCCCTGCTATTCATGCTGGCATTTAGCAAAGCTATCCAGGAAATGTCTTGTGCTATACTCACACTTTGTAGAATTGTATAAATACAGATTACAGTCCTATTCTTATTGGCACTTATTTCACTCACTGTTATTGCTAATTAAGTAAATTGTTGGACATTTTCTTCCTCATTTTACCAAATATCACTGAAAATGTTCCTTTTTATTCTACTTGTAGCTAGAGACAAGCTGTATCTCTTGATCTGGGAACATTCAAAGGCTATCTATCTGGCAATGCACTTTCAATTACCTTTTGTTCATAGCTTTAGTTCAGGCAGAGAAAAAGAAAAACACTCCAGTATACATTTTGGTGGGGAAGTAATAATGGATTCCCAAATGAAAACAGTGATTCAGAGACTTCAAATCTTAACACCTTATGCATTACTCAGTAAAAAATATATTGCTTCTGGAAATGAACTATCTGGAGCTCTCTCCTTCCTACCAATTAGTTTTAAGGAACATAATAATCCTGCAAATAACTGTAAGGTTCTCTTACTACATAGAAACACACTTGCTAAGACTACATGAACTAAAATTACCAAAATATTGCCCAAGTACAACATCTAGCTTTCCATAATTGCCACTATGAAGGCTGGACCAGGCCTGTGAGGTGATAGAATTAAAACAGGCATCCCTAGAAAATAAATTGCTTAGGGAGTATATAATCATCAGCCCTTTACATGAAAAATAAAGCCCCACTGCCACATCACCTAGCATCATCTTAATCATTCTACATCATTCTTAAACACGTACAAATGCGGAGGTGAACTTAACTATTCCAGCACATACCACATTTCACTCTCAGGATATTTCCAATTCAGCACACAAAATACTAGCTAGGCTAAGAAGATTTTTGAAAAAAAGTTACATAGGAGAATGATATATTTCTTAGGACTGAAAACAGACCCATTGGCCAAATTGGAAACCTTAGTCAAGCAAAACCTCCAGTGGCTTTCAGTGATGTTTTGCTGCATAGAGACAAAATAGTCTGATCTTAATGCTTGCTGAGCACATCTGCTAAGGTGCTGAGTGCAGCCAATTAGAGTCAGCTTGCCTGCCAAAGTCAGTCTCGGCTCTGATATAGAAAAGGTTGGTTCAGGTCATGTGCATGCCTACTTCCAGCCCAGCTGGGGAGTACTTGAACTCATCACTATGCCACAGATACAACAAATTATTTCAGCATACCAGCTTTAACTATGCAATGCACAGCTCCACGTGGCAGTTTTATTTTCCCAGAAGATTAGCCTTAATTCTTCACACCTTCATTTTGTACTCAATTATCACATCTTATTTGTAGGATTTAGTCTCTGGATTTATATGTTATCATGCTGTAAGCTTTGAAATAACAATGATCTCATTACCACCTAAATTATATCATCGAATTCTCCTCCATACTCTTGTTGCCTTTACTGAGAGCTGTGATATATGTTGCACCTGCACTGCTCACTGGGGGTTGGGTCTGTTGATTTGTTCGTTTGTTTTTTTTTCCTTCCCAAAGTCACTGTTATTTTGGAAAAGCACAACATAAAATGCAAACAGGTTTGAATACAGTTTTAACAGTGTATGGAATACAACCTCTTCTAGTTGAGCTGCTTAGATATATGTGTTTGTGTAATGTCTCTTCAGGCAGTGCTAGGACTCTGACAGATGGTAAATCTGACGCACATGGCTGTGAGTAAAAACTCAGCTTTGCCAAGAGGGAAGGAAGAAGTGAGGGGGGAGTGAACTGAAATGCAACTTGTCAGCTCTGGGAGCCAAGCGATATCTTTTCCCTTCTCAAATGAATTGTTTCATTATTAGGAATGTCTGATGAATTGACTTAGAGCTTATACCCTAGGGTATCCATTCATATTTACATGGTTTGATGCACATTATTAAAGCTACCTGCTAGCTTTTAATGGCAGTGTTTTATTTTAATACACGCCATGAAAACCAGTTGTATAAGGAACAAAAAATACTTTTTATAAATTGTAAGGAAATGATATAGCCTAATTTTAATAATAAAACAGGACTCATTGCTCCGTTTCCTTAGAGACCACAACAATGCTCAGCGTACACATGTTAACCTGTAACCAATGTTGGAAGACAACCGTCCTGCAAATAATTTCTTTCTCACTGTGCCATCAGACAGACTACATATTCCACAGCTGCAATGGTTCCCAGATGTCTGATGTTAATCTACCATGGACCTCAGAGAGACTTTAATGAAATCAATACCTATCTCCTCAGTAGACGAACACCTTCAAAGCACTGCCATCATTTAATATATTTAAGTTCCATGGTATCACAGATAACAATAAATTTAATTTCCTCAAGAAGGAAAAGTAGTCTTTTTTTTGTTTAATGGCACTTGTCACACAGCAGAGAGCAGGGATTAGTGCAAGTAGCAGCCAAGGTACAATTCTAAGAGTTTAAACAACATTTTTTACATTCAAATGCTTTACAAATCTGATCTAATGAAGTCCCCTGCATGGAAGAAAGGAAGCAGCATTACAGATACATAGAAAAGGTCAAGAAATATAGCATAAACAGATTAATTATATCGCTGACACTGGATTGGGACTGTGAGTCTATACTACTGATTTCCAGTCTTGTGGTCTACTACTATTTTGCAGTTGGTGGTTTGCAGAATCTGGGTGGTGCTCTATTAAAAAATTCTGACTAATCCATGAAAGAAGACAAAGAAAAGCTGGTTATTTTATATTATTCAGCAATGTGGGCAGGTGACAACTCTAGAAGAGGCCTCACCTTCGTTAAAAAAGGTAGAATACCACAGACTGAAACCACAAAGTTTTGCTCTTATGTTTTGAAACCTAACAGTAGCTGTTTCCTCTGACAAAAACCTACAAGAAACATATGCTTATCTACACAATTAATTATTCTGTATCATTTAAAATGTTCTGTGCTCAAACCCAGCAACCTACATGTTCTAATCACTGCTTAAATGACAATACAGTGTTTGTGGCAACATTCTAAATACACCATCATAGTAGTGCAAAAACCCTGCCAAGGAATTTATAGTAAGTAATTACCATTTATTAGTCAAATCTCAGGTCAGTTACACAAGCTGGAGACTGACTAACTTATTGTCTGGGTTCATAATTTCCTACTCACTTCTTCAAAGGTGAGGATCATAAAACACACCAAATTTACTTTGAAATATTCTGGCTCATATAACTAACCCTCTGGTTAGATTAATATACAGTAATCATTGGTATAAACCACAACAAAAGTGTAATTAAACTGTAATTGCCAAGTGTTACATTGTAATTATGGTGACCAAATGATAAGGTACAATTATTAAATTAAAATATTAGATGTTTGTGTGTAGATGATACTACTACTTTCTGGAGAAGATGTTACTATATCTCTGTCACTAAACTTCATTTTTCCAGAAACACCCTTTTTCCAGAAAAAGTCTCCTCAGTCTTTTTTCCATCCTGGTTTTATTGTTGCCCATAATAACAGCCAAACAGCAGTGCCAAGAATTATTATATGACCTGTAGATTTTTTTAAGACTGCATTGCAATTCATACTCAATAAAAGATGGGAAGAAGGATATCTGCAGTATTAGTGGAAGAGGAGGTGGTCTAGAGTTAGGATTTATAGGGAAGAGAAGAACAACTGCCTGTGTGACAGGAACAAGCATCCAAGATTTCAGAAGGAAGCCAGTGACAGCTCAGTTGATGGCTCAGTTGAAGGCTCAATACATTCAACCAGTCAAAACCAGTCAATGCAGGAGAGGGCAAAACAGCCCCACATCCTTCATTGTTTGCAAGTAATCAGAGCACTGCAACCTAGGTGCAAATCAGTACAAGTTTTCA
>WEKW01003161.1:1305-23305 GCA_013389905.1 Sula dactylatra | reverse complement strand
CTGCTGTGTTGTATTTCCAGCAGACATCTGGTAAACTGAAATCCCCCACGAGAACAAGGGCAATATCTGCCTTGTTGGCCTTCCCCCTCACCCTTACCCATGAGCACTCGACCTTATTATCACAATTGCTAAGCTCTATGCAATCTAAACACTCTCTAACATACAGAGCCACCCCACTGCCTCTCCTTCCTTGCCTATCCCTTTTGAAGAGCTTATAGCCATCCATTGCTGCACTCCAGTCATAAAAGTCATCCCACCATATTTCTGTGGTGACTAAGTCATCTATCCCACTGCACAATGATTTCCAGCTCCTCCTGTTTGTTTCCCATGCTGCGTGTATTGGTGTAGATGCACTTGAGCTGGGCTATCGATTTCACCCCCAACACTGGCACACCAGCCCTAGGCTCTTGTCTAGTGAGTCTGGCTATACTCCATCTGCTTCCAGCAGGCCCAGTGCCATGTAAACCTCTCCATGATCAATAAAACCAAATTCCACTGATGGCACCAGCCTCTGAGGCACGTTTTAATCAGATGAGTTTTCCTGTTCCTGTCAGTATTCTTCCCAGCCACTGATGGGATTGAGGAAAACACCCCAGTGCCCTGAAGTCCCTTCTGATTGATCTTGGGCTTCTCTCCGCAACCTCAACTGGCCTACAGGAAATGCCATCGCCTTCATGTCTTCTGTCCTACCAAGATCCATTAACAGATTCCAAGGAGTATCAATGTCAAAA
Source organism: Sula dactylatra (assembly GCA_013389905.1). NCBI lineage: Eukaryota > Metazoa > Chordata > Aves > Suliformes > Sulidae > Sula > Sula dactylatra. Next base: position 22,574 of record WEKW01003161.1, on the reverse strand, counting down.
CAGAATGATAACTACTGATTTTCACCTCAAAAAATACATTCTTCACATTCTTAGTTGATAGCAGGACTCATGAGAATGCCCACTTAATTAATTTCTAGTAGGGATGGAACTATATAATCTCTGGTAATATAATAAAATAATAAGGAATTCTCCAAACTATACATTATGATGCTGCAGAATCATGGCTGATTCTCGTTCATGCTACTGTCTCCTTACATTTTTCTGCAAAATTGAAAAGCCGCAGAAATGTGTAAGTTTAATGAGCATCCTGGCTAAGGTTTTCTTGTTTGCCCAGTGCCAAATCCATCTCTTCTTTGTAATATACAAGAAGGGGAATTGCGGCTCTTGTGTCTTGGTCCAAATGTCTATGACTTCTCTAATGCTTCAAGGTCAAATGTCAGTCTTCTGCCTTCTGGAGTGCCTGACTGTAGATGTTCCCAGATTTAATGCATGCAATCTATTCTAATTATCTTTTAAAAAATTCAAAATATATTTCACTCATGAGGGGAAAAAGAATCAAAAGAAAGTCCCAAGCAAATGTTAAGTAGCATATTAATGAATCAAGGCTAATTGCTGTGAAAAGAATAGTTATCTGGGTTCCAAGATTAGTTACATGTGCTCTGGTTAATAAAATGAAAACCTTGCATATTTGAAAGTCCTTTGTTTCATCCAGCTGTTTCCAGTTTGTCAGTCATTCAGTGTTGTGGAATACTTTGTCTATAATCCCTTGGAAGGCAGTGGGTATCTTTTCACAAAACACTGTGTTTGCACAGTTTAATACTCCTTTATTCCCTATCCTGTAACAAATAAACTCTGTGGTATGAGCATTTCCTATTTCTAAACTCACTTATCCTTTCTCACTAATAAACATTAATAAGCAATTGAAAATTAATTGTAACAGTGTAGTCTGAAAACATTTGTTTGTCTTGGATGGAGCTTCTTTCAGTTCTGTGGAATACAGTTTAGTCACTTTTTGGAATTAAAAGGAAAAATAATGCATTGTTTCGCCTGTGTAAAATAAATGCTATTAAACTTCCCTCTGAGAAAGCAGCACTCCACATGTTATAGGGCAGAAATAATAAGTGGATTTTTTATGAGAAAAGTATGTTTTGCCATCCCTGGGAACAGTGACCAAGGACCATAAGACCTTGAAAAAGCATACTTCATTTCACAATCAGCAGTTTTCTAGATTACCTGGAAACTCATTCGGCATTGGCAGACCTTTTCCTAGGGCTGCACGGCACTTTCCAAATAAGTACTACACACTCATGAACATTTATATCAGTGCAAGGACTCTTTCATGAAACATTTGTTGATCCTAGGAACTATGAGAAAGAAAGGTACCAAATTCAAATGCGGAACATCAAAAGCAAAGTTTCAGGCTTCTCCTAGCAGTATTTCTTGCTATCCCTTGCACACATGCTTATAGTTTGCCAAATATGTCTTCAGGAAAAAATTTTCCCAAGGTCATACTGGTAGGCCTATTGCAGTTATTTTGTCTTCCTCTGTGGCATAATCTGTCTTCTAAAGTCATCTGGTAATTTCCACATTTCCTGCTACTTCATGGATTTAGTACATTAAAAGTGTCCTTGTTCTTTTCTGCTTCATTTCCTGTGACACTTTATAGCTTCTGTGGCTTTGGTTTTGTACTAAAGGTTTTAATTTTGCTGTGGGGTATTGGAAAGTTTTTTATGGCTGTGGAGCATGTGGGGGATGTGAGGCAGGGGCTCTGCGGACCCTTTTGATGACTGGCCGGTCACATGAATATCTGCCTTTGGAAGAGGCCAGATGCAGCAGCTCAGGCAACCCCTGCCAGTCCCACACTCCAGTGTTTGCTCCCAGGAGTTTCCCCTGAGCCCTTCCCGGTGTGGTTCCCCCTGCTCCAGTTGCCTTCCCCATTAGCAGCCCACTTTTCTGCCTGTAACCTGTTGATCCTGCCCACTCACGCACCCATCTCTTCTCCCAGCGGCTAGCAAAAAACAAGGTTTATGAGGAGTGTAAGTCTCCAGCAGATTTCCCAGGAGACACTGCTGTCTAAAGATCCCTTCCCAAATAATATGTCTGATGATATAAAGAAGGAAACACTGCAGGTTAATAAATCCCTAAAGTATGCTTAGGGAAAAACAAGCTATTAAACTGAGCTGGTTTCCCAGCTGGACGAGAGATAGGATAATTGTAAAGGTTTTCTGTGATTTGGGAATTGAATAACATATTCCTTAAGTAGAACTCCTCTGTTATATATGATTATGATCTTTCATATTGAGAAATACACAAAATTTTTATAAAGGTCCTAGGGTTTCAGAATATGTGAATTACGTAAGCGAAATACAGACTTTACAGCTGGATGTCCAGATACAGACATGAGCAACTAATATTATATATTGCCCTATAGTGCTAACTGAGAGTACCCTACACTGCATATTCAGCATATGGTAACTAAAGTCCTGTCATTAAGTGATGTGAGTCCTGAAACCAGAAGGTAAGAAGAAGAATAAATTACTTATTCCCAACTGGCAAAAAGTAATGGTGGCACTTAAGTTTTTTCTTAATAAGCTGGTAGAGATGGTAAATACTATGGTGGAAGTACACACAGCAGATGGCACAAAGGCTGAAGTGATTCAATAGTGAAGTAAACTGCAAAGAACTTCATAACACCACAACAAAAATGGACAACCAGTAACAAATTAAATGCAAGACAACCACGTATGGTGGTGGAAGGAGCTTTATAAACTGCTGGTGGGTTCTGTGTTGGTCACTCATTCTGAAAAGACAGTGTAGGCTTCACTGTGAGCAGACCAATGAAGTTGTCCATTCAAAGTACACACTTGCAGTCATAAAAGTAAATAAGAGCTCTGCCTAGACTAAATTTGGTGCTGTGGCTGCTAGCCCACAGATGCTGTCCAAGACCAGTGAACTATGCAACCATAGAACTGGCTAACTGAGCTGAAGTATTATATCCCCTCCAGAAAGGCCTAAAATAGTGCCCTGGTGTGTAAGGAATGCCCTTCCTGTGGCCAGATGTCATAAACCATGTCAAGCTGTATTGCAATCAAATTTCTAGTGCTGATGTGTAGGCTGTTGTGGATAACTTTGGCCTCTAGAACCCATGTATGTGGAACAGATTTTCCTAAGCTAATTGCAAGGTTTTTACCAAATGCCTTGCAAGTGCCTGCCACGGGGAAGTTGCCCTTTGAGAGACCAGGGCCCAGTGTCTGGACAATCTCTGTAGCTGTGTCCTAATCATAAGCAGGACTAAAAGTTTGTTTTCTGCTCTAACAGTCAGGGGAAAGCTGACTGAATGAAACTGCTTGATCAGAGAGGAAGCTACAAAGATTTTGCTTTTTCAGCTCTTTGGGTGTGGTTGCAGGCTCTGGGAAGAGTGCTGCTGCTACCGAGTGCATGAGCAAGGCTCACTATGCGCACATTTTCTTGGAGGGACACATACATTGTATATGCAGTTCAGGTCTCATTTTGTGAGTACAGCTTGTAACAAATATCTCAAAATGGAGCTGGGGAAAAAATTTGCTGACAAAACTGACATTACCCCTACAAATTCAAGTGCTGGGCGGCTGCAGTTGCAGCAGCCACAGGAAACATGGCTTCTGCCAGAGCTCATCACAGCCAATTTTTACTAAACCTCCAAAGGCACCACTGTGACCAGGGGACCAAGTTACTGCCAAATGTCAAGTTTCTGTGGTACTTTACTCTCCAGCATGCTAATTCTGTTTCTAGAAAAAGTTACAGCAGTGGAATCAAAATGGAGAAAATGTAGTTTTTTGCTTCAGCTCTTTGAAAGAGCCAAGCCAACTTCACTCAAATTCCCAAAAAAAGGTTTTTCCCTTCAAATAACCCTATGGATGCAGACTGTATGCAGCTTTTGCTATCTGTGTTGCCTTACGTTTTCCCTTGTGATCATTTTAATCATGTAACGCAGAGAGCAGGTGTATAAAAGGCAAAAAATGTATTCATTCTGAGTTTTTGGAATAGGTTTTTCGGTAAGGTATATTGTATATAGAGTAGCTTCCTTCCCAGTGCAATTGCAGTTATATTTTTAAATAATTAAATATATCACCCCAGAGAAAATAATAAATACATTAGTTCAAAGCAAAACTAAATGCTTAATACATGTAAAAAAGAAATACGAACAAAAGAAATACATCATTGTATCACCAGTCTTTCCAACTGAATCCTTTCCAAAGTAAATCAAAAATCTTATTGAAATTGTTTCTAGTTATCATGATCTCACTGGGAAACGAAAAGATTTTCTTCAATAGCCTGTTATAACTCACTCATTATACCACAGTGAGGTAATTTGCTAAAACAGCTGCCTCTGATGAGCAAACCTTTCCATCTGGCAGAACCCAAATAGACACAAACAAACTCATGTCAGGTTTTTTTACCAAAATATAAAATCAAAATAAGCTCATTCTGCTCTGACGGGATGGGCCTTTGAACTGCAGGAACTAAGGTTTATTTCTTTTTTGATGCCCCTCTCTTACCCTCATACCCACAGACTTGGCCCTGGCTGCTGGAGTGTTGATATCATGCCACCTTTGAGATGGATTACAGCATAACTGGGAACGTGTTTGCATATAAACCTTCCACCAAGGAACCAGACAAAATTAACAGTTGTTGGAACTTGTTAGCTTTAGCAAGACAGCACTTGTGGATAGTTTGTTTTCATAGTAGGTTTTTTTCTTTAAAGACTGTTTTTTTTAATGTGCTGAGGAAATTTCCACTGTTTCTTAGTAAAACCAAGGTACTGCTACATGTATAAAACCCCTAGCTATACAGACTACACTTTTCACAAAGAATCAACAAAGAACTGACATAGCTTTTGCACTCTCAGGAGACATGTATAGAGTTGTAATCTCTAAAATTAATACTGAATGTGACCTGGTTTNATAGAAAAACCAAATTTTCTTTGTATTTTTCAAACTGCACATATTTTGTCCTCTGCAAATCTTAACAGTATATGTATAATAAATGAGCATATGTATTTCATATGAGCGTTTTAATTTGTCATTAGAAAAGTCTTTGCAATATATTGTCAAGATAGAATTCATATTCAAAAAGGCATTCCAGTTTGTTAGCTTTTCTTCTTAATGGAAAATGTTGTAAGGAGAGTTTAAAAACTTGTTTATTAAAATTGGTGATGGGATGAATTCCTCTGTCTAAATATTTTTTCAGCCAAGGCCTTGATGTACTTTGAGTGAAGTCAGTGGAAAGTCTCCCACTGGCTTCAACAGAAGATACATCAAGCACCAAATAGGGAAAACTTGGATCCATGTATACGTCTGGTTCCAAGTATTGCACTTGGGTCCCATTTCTGTTAGAAGTGGTGCCAAAATGCTAATTCTAGAAAGTCTTAAACTTTCAGGAAGTTCAGTTTGGGATTCAGATGTATCTCTACACACTCTTAATTCTCTGAGAAGGAAATCTACACCTATGTAAGTAGTCTTCCCAGTACACAGTATTATCAATGTGCTTAAAATGTTGTTACCCTCACTAACAGCCTAGTGAATATAACAAGGTCCCTTGACACTGCAGTGATGAAAACACAGGGCCAATAAGGCAAAAAAAAAGATCAAAGAAGTACTTTGTGGAAAATCTGCCCTGCAATAATGTACTGTGTACCTCATTCTGTAGATTCCCTCCAGAGCCAGCAGGATTTGGCCATGATATATGAACTCTGCTTTGCAGAGTACTTGGAATCTCAGAAATTTAATAAGTGACCATTAATAAAGTCACAGTTTTGTCTAGAAATGTACAAATCCTTGTACCATAAAATCATATCAGCACTTTGGGAGAAAGGGTATTATGAACTTGTAATATCAACATATTTAATGTCCTTCTTGACTGCTGGATGTAATGTAAATTTAATGTACAATATGGCAAGGTTGTGATACTCAGCATTGTCCAAAAATATTGGTTGCCTCTTGTGTCTCTTTCACCCATATGCTGTGTATTACTGGTAATTGGAATATATGATTGAAAGCAAATTTCTCTGTCAGTGGTCTTAGCCTTGTGCCAGCTTTATTTAATGAGAAAGTTTCTTTTGACTTCAAAAGGAAAACCACTGTCAAATACAGGAAACACAGTAATAAGATCTAATACTTAATTATACAAAAGAAAGGTAAGAAAGAAGCTTCTGCCAATCAGTCTACTGCTGAGAGGGTTATGAAACTTGTTTTGCAAGAATAAACCCTTCTTTCTACGCACAAACACTGCTAGAAAAGATTAAAAAGCAAATACTGTGTTTACTGACATTTAATGTACTGGGATCTAACTGTGCACCTGTTTGTCGGGTTCCCTTCATTTAATCAACTTATATTCCAGTTCCAGCTATTCTGTATTCATTTAGCTGGACATCATTTTTATACCAAGTGTATCACTCTTTAGTAAACTACACTGAGAAAAGCTAAATTGAATTCACATATTTTACGAAGAGCTTTTTGTAGACAGCAGACGTGTGGGAATGAGACAGAACAGTATTTGGAAAAAATTTCCTGGACGTAACCATTTGTGAGTGTTAAAGGTGATTATTTTAACTAATAAAATTATTTTTTAAAGTTCTTAGATTAAATTAGTGTTATACAAAAACAAATGATGGCACTGGGCAATATCCTCTGCTAATATTTTATGTTCTGATTTATATTAGCTGCAATAAACAGCAATAATCACAGTGCATCTCCGTTTTGCTTTAAACTTCTCAAATGCATCTGTGGTCAAGCTTAAATGAACTAGTTTGCAGCAGGTTTCTTAAATATTTCAACAGTAGCAATAATATATCTACTGCATGCATGTCTGTCTTGTCTTACGCATATGGGTTTGATTTTATGTTCATTACAGTAGATAGCCTGCAACATCTAGATTTTTTGTACAAAGAAGGTTATCATTGCCCCCAGTTGCTGGTAAGCAAGAGAGAAAATACTCTGCTAGCCCTAATATTTTTGCAAAAATTCCCTGCTTTGGGAGAGAGGTGTTGATTTCATTCACTTCGAGTTAACTGTTATGCTGCCCTTCTTTTCACTAATGGGGTGGAAGATTGCTTTGGATGAAACTAAGTTTTGACAATAATAATATACTTATGACCTAGGTCCTGCCTGACTAATGTGGTGGACCTTGTTTTGGTCTTGCTAGCTCTGGCAAAAGCAAGTAGGTGGTTGTTCTTTATCAGACAGAGGTATGAAAAAGAGAAGTTACATGTTGTTATTGCTTATGGACATCAGCATTCCCTCCTTCATAACCATAAGCAAGGCTTTTTTTTGGGCAGATTCACAGTGACGGAAAGAAATAATGCAAGTGGATCCATACCTGCATATTGGCTGGATCTCCCTGACCCTTGGGATGTCAGCCATCACACCCCACCAGCAATTGTGGCTAGGAGGTGAGCCCTGAGACATCCACACCTGCATGTTCAGTTCCCATAAAGAGGGCTGGGAAAGGGTAACCTGTTTCTTTATTTAGGTCCAAACACTCCAGTCATATTTTTCAGGAAAGTCTTGAAATTGTTGTTGGAATCTCTGACCTTTGTTTGATTTTAGCTTCACTAACAGCAGGCAAGAACCTGTAAGAAGCACAGACAAGTAGGAGGGTTTGTTGATTCAGAAAGAAATCCCTATTATACATTTTCTGAGACAAATGAATTCTGATATAATTATAGTGCTCTCTTTCCTGATAAAATTTACACCTGTGATAGAGATTTCTGAAAGTATGTTAGAGTTAATATTAGAAAACACAAGATAAAATCTATGGGGAAAAGATTAAAATTCTCTGTGCAGTGGTCTGAACTCACAGCTAGACTTTATTTTTAATTTCCTTACACTTTGTTATTTATATCGCTTGTTAGCTTCATTTAACTTGACATTAGAAATGAACTCAGCATTCCCATTTCGAATTCAGATTTGCAACTCCCCAAAGTTCAAGCAAGTTCAACTCTGGGAGTTTTGTTTGACCTCTTAAAAAGAACAAAATTCAGACCTGGCTTTAAGTTCTGACATACCTAGCAGTTAGGTATTGCTTTGGCACAGATCATCTTCTACTTATGATGTAGCTACAAGGCTTGCATTTCCAGAGCCTTGCATACTTATGACTATGTAGTGTTTACAAAATGTTATTATTCTGATCTGCAAGTTACTGTGCAAGGGGAGTGGACATATGTTGTCTACATTTTATGTCTATGTGATACTTGTAAATATTTGGCATCTTTTGTGAGGGCATAGTTACCTTTCAACCAAAAATGTCTTTACACAGTGTGTCCATTCAGCTTTTGAAAGCCAAGCTTGCAGCATTCTTGCAGAGGAAAGTCATCTGGAAGTGTGGTTGTAATGGTACAGCTTGCTTAATGTTGTTCAACATAGCCGGATGGGAGTGGGCACATTACAAAATCATCAGAGCCTGAAGGTGAAATGTATTTCCAAGAAAGCCGTCACTACAGAATTTGACAGTGAGCACCAGGAGAACAAGACCTTCCAGAAACCTGCCTTCCTCTCTCTCAGTAGCTCTGAGAGAACAGTGATTGCCTGCTGTGCCTCTCAGCCCTGACAAGAGTGGAATCCAGTTTGGTACAGTGAGGATGCACACACCTTGGAAAAATGCGTATCATTTTTTTCTTGTGCCCAAAGATCAGCCAGGTGATTTAGAGGTCAACAGTGAATATGCAGTAATTTAAAAATTATTAACAGCGATTTCAGCTATGATTACAAGACTGAAAGCTACTTGGCACAGGGAGCAATTTTATTGGCTGTTAAAGCATTTTTAAAAGGTAGAATAATATATAAGGCTTGTTCTGCTACACAGTATCCTTAATGGTCACCTTTCTTTTAATCAGATTCTAAAATATTAATTTGCTGAAGAAAAACACTGCTTAATTATAAGGGCTTTAATAAACCAAATCTGTTGGTTGCGGATGTCTTCAGATAATCAAATTCTCAGGGGTAGTGAGGTGTTTTGCTTCTGCCTCCTAATTGGCCAGGATTGTGATTAGTTTGTAATAAAACTGCACCTCCTGCTAGGTTGCACTGCTTAATTAATGTACTCTTTTTCTAAGAACTTACCGGCCCATGAGAAACCAGGCTGTAGGCAGATCTTGGACTTGTACTACTGACATCATTTAGCACGTATAAAAGGGTTTGCTTTCTGTTCTTGAAGTAAAAAGTTAGAGAAAGCTGATCTTCTGGTCTGTCTTATTTCCCTTTTGCTGGGCAGTTTCAGGTCATTGATTACTGAAGTGTTGCATGCAGCATTTTTATTTAGCTGTATCTCATGCATATCAGAATAGGGCAAGAGACTGAAAGCTTCAGTCCTTAGCCCAGTTGTAGAAGGCGGCATTCAAATGCCAAAGTTTATACAGTTTTAGCCTTCAAGGACTAACTCTGGGAAGGAATGCAAGTATCATAGTTCAGTTTCTGTGGCAAGTTGGTCCTTGCCACACTCTCAGAGGCTGCCAGCGAGAGTGGTGGGTATGATGGTGCTCTTGGTGTGGCTACTAGGTCTTGCACAGATGCTCGCAACCCATTTCACTCTATCGACCTGCCCTTAGTTTGAGCCAATGACCTGGAGGCTAGGGGTGCCACAGCTGTATTACCCATCACCTGGCTTAGTAAGTGCATTAGCAAAACCCATCTCCTTGTCTCTGTATGTACAGTGCCAGATTTTCAGTTGATTGGCTCTCACTTCCCCAAGGATTAATTTGATACAAGATACCATCCCAGGATTTTAGGCTACCTTTGAGTCTTTGGAAACTCTGGTCCTCCCTTCCCTGATGTCTTCTCCACTGTTCTTGAGCAAGGCAAGTTGATGGAGAGACAAAAATAGCCCTATGATAAGTAAATCTCCACAATGCCCCACACCGATGCAACAACAATGAATTTAGAGCTTTCACACTTCTAAAAATGAAATGTTTTGACCTGCTGTTAGATTGGTTGAAGGTTTCTTCGAACCAACTCCAATTTATAAGTATTATGTTGCAAAAGCACTGATACCACCAGTGATAGTGGCACCCATTGGAATAGAAGTACCCTACATCAAGCACATTTTGAAAATAACGTTACCACCTAAAAGCTTCTCTCCTGCAGAAAATGGATTGTACAATAGCTTATCAGTCGGAGAAGAGTGCACAGGAGGAAAAGGGAGAAATAAAAATAGTAAAACCCACTCCTGTGTAGAACATTAGAAATGTGGCACTAACAAAGACTTCCATTCCACACAGAATTAGTGCTGGCAGAGGCAGCTCGCAGGGCTGTGGGTGTACTCAGCTGTGCAGAGCTGATTATAGAAGATGAAAGAGCCTGGCAATTTATTTCATCTCACGCTGAAGCACTGCTGACAACTGAAAGTGAGGACAGAAGGATTCATTTGTTCAACTTCTGTTTTAGAAAGCAGGCTTCAAATGATACCACAGAGAAAGTGGAGGGAAATGCTGTGGTGTAATAAAGTGTCTATTTTTTATTTCGCTGACTCCAAGATTTATGTTTTCAGCTGTTGGGGGTTTTTGTTGGGGGGAGGGTTGATATCTGAGAAGCCTGCAACACCATGTTGCTGGTGAAAAAGTAGGTGGTGTTGGCTTAACTTAATACATGCAATAATATGTTATATACATGTGCAAGTATGCAAATGGAGAACCAATAGATTGCTATGTACATGTTTATATATACATAAAAGTAAATACATTTAACACCTTTCTTTCCATTCTATTTTACTGTGGCCTCAGGAGTTTCAGAATGCCTTTCAGTGCTGAAATGTTTGAATGGGGGTATTTAATTGTAGTATTAACATTTTTTCAGCATAGTGTAAAATTCCTGGCAAATTGGATGACATTTATTTTACTGCATTTTTCATGCACTAGAGCTTCAGGGATACATGGGCAGGAGCCCTTAAGTAGGGGACATGTACAGGTGTACTGGCTAAGGAACAGACAGGATACAAAGCCACAGTCTGGAGACACAAGTCAGACCCTGCTTACTCCTCATCACTGTGCCTGTGGCAGGTGGAACAAGAGACTGTAGCCTTAAACTGCAGGTGGAAAAAGTCACATTTCAAACGATAAAGACAGCAAGGCATGGGAAAAGAGTGCCTGGGAGCCCCCTTCCCACCCCCCCATACACTGGAAGTCTTTAAGAACGAGTCAGACTAACATCTGTCAAGGCTGACAACAGTATACTTCATCCCGCCTTTGGGCAGAAAGAAAACTAAATGATGTCTTGAGGTTCCCATGGTTCTCTGTGTATGTTGGTTATTTTCAAGGACTTCATTTTTATTTTTAAATTGTGGTTAACCAACCATGTTATTTCTCTTCACTGCTAAAACATAGTTACAAGTAAAAACAGCCTTACTACGTAAGAGTAAGATGAAAGGTCTGCTGAAACAGTTGTTACGTTGAAATCTGGTTAAAATCTGAGCATGTATTCTGCACGTATTCTAAACATTACATGCAGTCAGTAGGATCTGGCATCTCAGAGGTCTGAATAATGGCCCCTCAGACTTTGTGAGCTGAGACCCAAAAGAAGTTTTCTCACAATTATGTGTTTGGATCTAGATTTATAACATGCATACAGGCCAAATTCTCTTCCTTCAAATTCCAAATTCCTTTTGCTTTATTTTTTCACTGCCACAAAAACACAGCTAAATTATTAACCCCAAATGTAAACTCTATGAACATAATAAATATTTGAAGTTTCTGGTCTAACAGAAAAATATATATAGCTTCAAACTGATCTGAAACAAACAAAAACATGTCTTTTTCTTATGATCAGAGTGAAAAGTTTTGACTTTTTCCATGTTTTTAACGTTTTCATTGCCAAAATTATACGAACAATGCAAAATTCATAAAATTCTTCAGGTGGTCTGGAGCTTTGTTTTTTAATTTTAGGTAAAATTTTTCACCCAACAGTATCAAGTATGAAGTCTTGCAGGAAACCCAGGTTAAAAGCAGTTACAAAACAGAACAGACAGACTTAGGAAGAAAGAGAAATTATGCCAAATCACAGCTTTTGTGTAAGTTTGCAGGGGCAGCTGCAGCCCCAATGGGAGTTGGGGGTGTGTGTGTGTGTGTGCAGTTGCTAATGCATCATATTAAGATAGTTCTCATGGGAGGCTACATTAGGTAGATTATACTACATGTATAATTTTAACCATTGTTGCCCTTTCCTGCATTACAGAATTTCTAAAATTCCTCCTCCAAATGTATTTGACTATTTTCCTTGCTTACAGAATATCACATTTCAGCATAATAATGCAAAACAGAAATTTTCTGATGCATCTCCTTTCTTATTTACTCTCCCCTTGCAGGTTTTCCCTTACACATAAACTTTATTCCCTGATTTTTATTGCACCAATGTGTATTCTCAGTGACGATAACAATTTTTGGAACATCATCCCATATAACCAAAGGTACAGTCACTGAGTTACAAAGTGTCAAGGAACAGAAAGGTCAAAGCTTTCAAGGATGATACTTCTCAGTGCTGTGACCTATAGAGAGAAAAAATATGGTGCTAGTATTTATCACAGCAGGTTGCCAGGTAAACAGCCATTAGTCACTTAGTACTTTAACATACAAAAATCAATTAAATGTAATCATCCAAATATTCTCAACTGCTGCTTTGTGGACTTCTGTACAGTATGCAGTGGTGTAGCAGGAAAAACACAGATGGATATCTGATTAGGAAATTGGTCACTAACTAATGAAAATCAGTTCTGATGTGTAAAGCACGGAACATCAGACAAAATGGCATCTTGGCTTAAGCAGGTGATTATCTATGTAAAACATGCTGCTTATGTGAATTGTAACACTTCCCCATTTGTTGTTGTCATGCCATGTCCTTCCAAACCTGAGTACCTGGTGCTGTTGAAACTCTCCTCTGAAAGCAATGCCTAGGCAAAATTAAAAACCAAGACACAGTTCCTTTTGTCTTTTCTCTGCCTCCTTAATAGGGAGGGCTGGCCTCAGCCATGCCAAAAGGTGGAGGAGAGAAGAGTCACACACCTGTAAACAGTTCAGAAGTTTGGGAGCACAGGTTCTGCTGCCCCTCCAAGCCAACACTAGGGCTTTAAGAAACCCTGCGGTAAAACCATGCCTAATATATCTTGATTCAGCCCCCAGGTCACTCGAATGTCCTACAGTGTAACCTGTTTTACCTCTACTATTTTCCTTATAATTCTTCATATAAACTGATCAGCCTTTGCTAGTCCTGTGTTGCAGAGCACAAACACTGGGACAGAAGGTTACCTAGTACAATGCTGCACAGCTGGGCTATGCATGAGGGAGACGTGATCCTTTTTGTATCAGCTAAGCATCTGGTACATACATTTGAATCCATGTTTCAGCTTGTTGGTCTGTCCCTACTGTGCTCCTAAGTCAGCAGTTAACTATCTCAGTGTCATCATATCCATAGATGGAGGAATTTATATCATGTGTACTCTCCTGGTTACTTCCAGGTTAATAATTTTCTGTTCTAAATCAATATTTGAGGAAATGACTTGGACAAGGAGCTTTAGCATATGAGTAGTAAGAATACAGACTGTGAATCCAGATAGCAGTAACCAGTAACTGCAGACAACAGCCATTTAATCGACATATTTTCTTTGTATATGATCTGTTTGGTCCACATTTTGACACCACAGATGTCTGGTTGGCTACAGTTTGCCTTGTTAAAAATTATTTTAGAAAAATGACTAGATGGTAAGATGTCATTTCAGCTAAGAGAATATCCAGTTTTAATGAATGTTGTTTCATGAAGAAATGTGCTCGTGATAGCTTATTTCAGAGTATGTATAACAATTTTGTCAAGCAACAATATATTGGCAGTAACTGCTTTCGAAGAACTACAGTAGTTGTTAACAAAATTATTTTTCCAGTGTCATTTTTTCATAAATTCAAAACCAAACTGTACTTAATATATTTACCAACTGCCTTATTTCAACAGGTATAAAACACAACTTTTCTCTTGTGGAAGCAGTAAGGTTCAGCTCAAACTATAACATAAGTAGAATCAATCTAAGACACTTTGGACAAGTATTAGTGTTTCAAAACCGTAGTACCACTATTGACACTGTGTGGTGCTCTCTGTGATAGGGGATGGAGTCCTTCCTCAGAAAAACATAAAACAAAAATGGTCAGAAAGCCATTCTTCTATAGGTGATCATACATCTTTCAGTTAGGGCCATGTTTGCAGGACTGTGTTGGGAATTTTTGAGAGTGAGCAAATGAAAGCAAGAGCTCTGCAAGCCCTTTACCTACCGTGAGCCTGGGAAAAGTTCTTGAGTCTTTAATCCCTACTTGCAGCAATTAATCCTCACCCTCTGTGAAGACATGACAGGAAACCAGTAAGGAGTTTGTGTTCTTGCCCTCAGTCCTACTGTCCAATTCTTACTATCATATTTGGAAATTGTTGACCTATACAGTACAGAGGAGACTGGTAGACTTCAAAACTCAGTATTCATATCAATTCATATCATATGGAATGAAGGATCATGCTTGCTTTTATCTGTGATCTATGTATTGTGGGTAAACTATGGAAAAAAACACAGTGGCAGTCAATTTCATCACTATTAAGTCAGTGCTATCAAAGAAAGAAGAAGATAACCAAGTTCATGAGTTGCGGAAAAGGGCTATTTGAAAGATGACCTTCCAGAATCTTCTTGTTTGGAGGGGACAGGCAGTTGTTTTGTCTTTGAAAAGGTTTAGATATATAAGTAAGGGAAGAGAATTCAAAATAATACATGGGACAGAAGTGATCATATAGTAAAATAGCAACTCCAATAGCATTGAACCTTTTCAAAAGCTCAAAATCCCGAGTCTGCTTGTGAAAGATGCCAGACTGATGAGTCTGAATGAATTCTCCGTTGGAGATTCATTTAGAAAGCAAACCTAACTCACTGTAATGTGGTTAGAAAATGCACCGGCCTTTCAAAAGACATAGGAAGCATGAAAAGGAGAAGCGAGTTGCTTTTTTATTTTTTTTTTTAGTTGCGCATTGACCTTGAAAGAAAAAGGTGCATAAAACAAATCATGAAGTGTTATTAATATCTTAGGAATATTTCTCAGTGTAACAGTAAATAACTAAATGTGTTTATGCCGCCACCAGCCTTAATTCTAAAGCAATCTGGTGACTGATTTTTAACCTAATATGATACCTTTTACTTCAACATTTATAGCCCTTTGAATTATATACTGGTGTAATGATGATACGCTAGAAACATAGAAGTACATGATAAGGGTAATTTAATAGTATTTTTTGTCTACCTATTTAAGAAATTAATTCCACATCTTCTGAAGAATTATTCTGTAAAAAACTGTTGTTCAGGGCACTATCTGTCATATTACATACATGCTGAGTCCTTAACAGCTTGGGTTGTGAATGTAGTGATGCTCAGACCTTCAAAAAATAATGCCAAAGTAAAAAAATACAGTCATCAAAAATTTTACATTTCAGTCTATTTTCATAAAACAGCTAGGAAACATTAATTTGAATCATTGCTAGAAAAAAATCTGGTCCAAGGTAAGCTGATGGTGGTTTGGATGCTTCAGGAAATGTCTGAATACTATGTAACAGGTTTCTACCTTTCCAATGCATTTCAATCCAGTTACAGGGATGAACACTGTTTTGCTGGAAAACAAAGCAGGAATGGTAATTCTTTTCATAATGTTGCTGTTACTACTCCCTTTTTGTGCTCTGGGAAATGCCAGCAAGGAATACAGGGAGTCTCTGTGTGCCCAGAAGGTATGATGCTAGTTGGAAATGGAAGCCAGAGTAAATTGCTTTACTTAAGGATTGGAGACAGTGATAGCTGTAGGAAAAAACCAAAGTGTTGGTCAGTTAATATGGAAAGCTGTGTAGCAGAGAAAAGTCCGTGACCTTTTAAGTAAGGAATTATCCACAAAATTTTAAAATATGTGGAGGAAAGAGACATTGTGGGATTACTTATGCTGTATTCTTCTTCCATGCTAAGTAGTCTTGCGAGGACATTATCTCTGGCAGTATTTCCTGTGCAGAAGCCAAGTATCTTCCAGGGTTTAGATCTTGATCACTCCCACAGAGGAGCAAATAATGAAAGAATGAGGAATAGTCTAGTGGATAAGATGTAAGATAAGGATTCAGTTTTTCAGGAAACCTTGGCCCAATTCCCAGTCCTATTATAGATTGTAGCCTTGCAGAAATAATTTAATTATTTTATGCCTCAGCTTTCTATCTATTTTAGTACCTACCTACATCCAGAAGCATCAAAAGGTAAATTCTGTTAGCTGATGGAAAGGGAACATCTCAGATACAGGGTGCCAGGGCTGATGGGATTCTTTGATAACAAGGTAAGGACATGCAGTAGCTGGTTGAGATGGTCGGGTTGCTGAATGAGGATAGTGAAACACTGCCTACTCTTCAACTGTCTGCCCACGTACACTAATCTCAGGTCCACTTCTGCAAGCATCCTCCAAGACCGTGGCATACAACTACTCTGAATGGTGCCTGGGAGTGCTAGCAGGTCCTCATACAGCACTGTCAATATCATTAAGCTGTTACCATGCTTTAACTCATGGAAAATAGCACCCTATGAAAAAACTCCTGAGCACATTTGGGTAACTAGGATGTCCTGTGAACCACTCCAGTAGGCTCTGTCTTCTCTGGAAACAGGAGAGCTCACTGGTAAAGACATGGGCTGTGCGGTCCCAGCTGGGCTTGACACCAGCAGCTGTTCTTAACTAGACTTCATTAATTTCCTAGCTGTGGTCTTTAAACAAGCATTGGCTGCAGCCTTTCTCCCTGAATACTGCTGTTTTCTGATGTGATGTGGTGTTTTCATGTCTCTTTCAGAGACAGAGATTGTAGCCTTAGCTAAATTAGTTGACATAATATAAGCAAGTCTGGATGATCTTAATCCCCCTGACCAGAATTTGTATCTGATGACATTACCAGGGACGAAAGCTTTCAGGGTTGTCTGCCAGCAGCCTAACCTTCTTCTCTGATCCTTTCCTGAAACTATTGGTCTTATTTCCAGTTACCAAGACTGCCTTGTGTAATTGCAAGAGGGGAGAAAATTGCCAGCATAGATGATCAAGGTGATCTTCTGTTTTTCTTTAGCCAGAATAATGAGAATAACTCTAAATGGGAAGCCAGAGGAAAGGAATCCCTACAACAAACGTGGTCCTTGTTAGTATTACGGATACACTGGTACTAGTTTTCTTGTAATATAGCTCTGAAAAATCATTGCAGACTCAAAGTGATTCCAAAACATTTAGCTGTACTTGAAAATGAGTGCCAAATACACAATTATTTTCTAGACATTGGCCTCCATCTCACCCCAGGCTGCTGTTTTACATGCTGTAACAAAGACAAAAAAAATAGATTAGACTGAGAAGCTGTATAAGCCTTTACATATTCCCTTTCTTTTACTAGCATCTTAAGTCTTTTTTTTTCCTGTGTGTGCTGATATAGGTGCCTGCTTATGTCTAACCCTTTTATAGTGCTTTGTCCTCATACAAATAATCATGAAAGCACATCAAATAATAACAGCAGGGGAATTACTATGCTGCCAAAAGGTTCCCATCAAGCAGCTAGAGTGTAGTCATCACTGTAATCATTTTGAGATGTTGAATATAGTTAAACCAGCTAGCTCAGCTCCTCTGAAATCTCTGAAGCTTTTCTCCTAAGAGTAAAGGAGCTTCCCACTATAAATAAGGACCAGTAGAGTGTACTGGAAAAAAAATTCCACCCGTGTCGCTGCATGCACATAAGTGTATGTGTGTGTATATGTTCAGCTCCACAAATATGAAATAGCTCTTTTTTAAAGGTTTAAATATTTCAGTGTTTTCTTTTTTTCCTTCAAGGTTTTGGTTATTCTTCAAGGTGAAAATCTGGAATGTAACAAGAAAGAGACCTCTTCAGCCTTCAGCCTTTCTCCTTAATTTTCATTGTTCCTTCAAATGCAATTCTGTGTAGAAATACTTAATATAGTAGAGGATGTTAAGCATTCCAGGTGATATCTGTAGTTAACTGAAATAGTGTAGCAAATTGTCTTCCTGTTTTATGCCTTGATGCAACCATTTGTAAAATGGAATTATATGATTCTATCTCACAGACGTGCAGTGAGACTGAAAATATAATTTTGACTCCCTTTAAAGAAGGGAAATTACCTAAATGTGCCAAATGTTATGTGAGTGCTGGTGTTAAATTAGTATGTTTTGTCCTTGGCCTCTGATTCTAACGTTATTTGCAGAGGCAGCTGCATTTGTCAATCTCTTCCTGAAGACTCATTTCATTTTCTTAATTTCTGCTTCAAGAAAACTTCATGACTCTCATTTTCCAGTAAAGGTCCTTTTTCTTTTTTTTACCCTCTGTCTCCCCTTGTTTGCCCCTATTAGCTACCTTTTCTTTTTAAGCCCTGCCTCCAAACTACCCAAATTCCTTTCTCCAAAACTCTACTCACACTTCAGAAAATATTTTGCATCTAAGGCTATTCCAGTTCTCCAAATATTCCTTTGACCTTCTGACAACAGTGTTGCAGGTTTACATCTGGCTGATTTCCTTAAGTCCTCCACACTTATTCCACACAGACGGGAAGTATGTGTCAGGGAAAGGGAAGCACCATACAGTATGTCAGCTACACTTTAAAAATACCTGAAATAGATAGCATTTATGCTAAGGCAGTGTGAAAATGTACAGAGATCAGATACAGTATGTCTCAAACAGTGTTATCTGTCCTCTGTGTTAAATGGTTTAGTATTCGCATATTAGTCAGCCTGGAGATATGGGGACTATTCGCTTTGCGTTTTTCATACATATTTCTGACGTGCCCTCCAAGTTCTGTGTGGTCTCTTTAGTGCTTAAAACACATAATGGGAAGAAATATATTGTAAAGAGATGGGACTGTAATGTCTACACTTCACTGTAATGCATGTGGCAGCTGTTCCCACCTCTTAGAAGGTGTTTTGGTGAGCCGTATATTTCACAGAATATACCACAGAGAGCTTACTATGAAATACTCTGATAAGGCATTAAGCAGCCATTGCAGAAACAGATGAATGGAGAGAAGTGTAAGTGTACAGTGTCCCATCCTTAATTTTTATTTTATCAACAATACTGACAGTTTATAAAAGGCATTGTAGTCACAAATATGTATTATAATTCCACTACTCTACTAGAGTGTAATACCACTCTAGTGGAATTGAGCTTCTTCAGAAAATGTATATAATTTATTTGCTGGAGTCACAAAGGTATGTAATTTGGCTGTTCCCAGGGTAGTGGTCATCGTTCTGAAATCACAATGGAAGCAAAAATAGCAAAGGTGTTGGGAGGTAAATTATTTTGTTCTGTATCCACATTGTTTTACTACTGTGTTTATAGCATGATGTCATGTACTCCTAAAAGAGGAGAATGAGAAAAACAACAACAAGCCCTTTGATTTTGCAACTCTGCAAATCCTTACACAGCTGAGTGACACTCATCCCTGTGGTCCACAAAGTGACCAAGAAACCTGACTTGCAACAGGGTTTTCAAGATCATATTCTTATGTTTTCATGAGAGGCACTCACTATTTTGATTTTTCTTTTGTTCATTGGGCACAGGGAGGGTTTGTAACAGTTGTCTTCAAGAATCTAACATTATACACCCAAGTTAGGACCCTAATTGCCCTTAAACAGTACCTTATTTAGGAAAAAGAAAAGACAGAGGCACATTCAGTCTGTGATTCAGAGCTGCACGGTGCTGATCAGCCCTTTGGAAGCAACCACCCCTCTGCAGTCACATTACAGTAGCCCAGAGTGAGTGAGGTTCCTGGCTTTGGTGTCTCAGACAGGTGCTTAAGGTTGGGTTATGTGAATTGCCTTTGTGTCTGCTTCTGTCTTCCCCAAAAGCATTAAGAATCCTTTTGTTCATTTGAATAAACATAAAAAGAGCTCCCACTCTCTCTCTCTCCTCTATCCAGCCCATAAGCAGAGTTTAAGAAATACCTTGAATTTCATGACCTATTTTTTCTGCAATTCAAATTAGCCTTTTTTAAACCTCAATACTTTGAGCTATTGCTACAGAAATGACAGTGTTTCTTTTTTGAAAACTCATTAGTAATGTTTTGAAACACTCTGTTTACAAAATCTTTCCTCTTATCCATTAAAACAAATGAATGAGTTATCACATTTCAGAATACTTGTAAGGTGAGCTTTACAGATTCCATTAAATGTTAAAAGCTGTTTGCAAGAACAGTGTGCCTGTCGTCAAGCTCACAGTGTGCCTTCACCAGATCTTCAGATTTGTGAGATACACCAACAAAATGCAGAAAAAGTATTATCCTAATTGGAAATAGGTCAGTCTAAAGGTGAAATCCTGAGACTGGTTATTTTAACTCTCTGGTGTTCCCAACTAAGTTCAGGAAGGTTGAGAATATAATACAGGAAAAAATGGACTGAAATATAGAAAAAGATTAAGTGAGAGAACTGTACAATCATGAACCCTGTATATAATAAAAACATTTTCTGGGCAATATTAAGATTGCTGTTGGATGAACCTGCACCGATTGACTGCAGATATACACAGCAGTGTAATTTTTGTCCACTCTAACTTTTCCACTGCTTGATTAAAAGACTAGACATTTCCCCTTGAGATTCACTCCTCTGCCTAATGTGCTGTAATTGCAACAGAGTTCTTGGTACAGCAGCAATGAGCACTATTCTGTAATAAATTTAGGTCACTGCAGAGTTCATCATGTAGTCCATGGCAACAGAAGATAAAGCGCTGGTTAGTTCATCTCTAGCTTTTAGCTGCAGAGTCACTGATTCTCCTGTCTAATGATATTAATAGAGCTAAATGTAGGCAAATTGTCTAAGTACCAAGGTCTCTTCCTTCTTACTGTGTGTGTAATATTTCAGCAAGAGAAAACATAATGTAGCAGCATAATAACAGAAATGTGAACCAGAAGAATTCTTAGTCAAGAAAAGAACAATCACATTTTACCTTGGAGCATTCCTTTCCTATTACTATATAATCCCTCAGATNNNNAACCCTTTCACTTATATCTTATTTCTCTAGTGAAAAGCAGATGGAAATTGTGCAACGCTTTCAGAAGTGTTGATTGCAATTGTGAAGTATTTGGAATGAGTTTGGGGAGCACTTTGCTACAAGAAGAGTTTTTTTTCTGTCTGCTTACTTACTTGACCTTGTGCTTGAGAATATTTTATTCATGGAGCTTGTTTGCAAGGTGGCCATTCAGATTAAATCCTAGCTACAGGCCATTTGTAAGTTTTTTCACTTCAAGGGTTTTTAAGTTTTATTGCTTCACCATCT